>JAHLSL010000008.1:18281083-18295501 GCA_025920805.1 Petroica traversi | reverse complement strand
TGGGGACCCGCCCGGGCCGCCCGCGGGGTCGCAGCCGCTGGAAAAAGTGTGCGCAGTGGCTGGGACTGGAGAGCTCCGTGCGGCCCCGGGCAGCCGCCCGCTCTGTCCTCGAGAGTCTCCGGGCCCGGCGGGGACGTACCCAGGCTTTCTTTCCTGTGCTCTCGGGGTTGGTCTCTTTTCCTTCCTCGTAGGCGTCCAGATCCCGCCACCGGGGCAGCAGGCGTTGGTGCTTTGTCTTCCCTCTCGTACAGCTTCTCTTGGGCAGCCGCTGGACCCCTTTGTGGGGTCAGGTGTGTGTCCTGATGCTGATGCCAGGGACTACTTTGGCTTCTGAAATGTGCTTGTGAGAACAAAGTGACACCACATTACATCAGAAAAGCAGCGGGGAGAGAGACACCAAACAAAAGCAGCAAAGCTGTCTCTTTTTTTAAAGTAGGAACATCGGAATTGCGAGATTTCCAAGTTGCCAGTATTGAACTGGAAGTAATGGCTGGCGCTGCTCGTGGCAAGAGCCTGGGCGGTGTCAGCAGGGGAAGGCAGCTCTGAGCTGCCGTGGGCTCCAGCGCTTCTCTCGCACCGGCTCTGTGCCGGCCTCGGGAGCTCGCTGCGGGGCAGGGCTGTCACCGAGAGCCGCTTTGCTCAGTGTGCAACAGGGCACGTCTTCCAGGCGCCGCCTGAAATAGCTGAAGTCAACTTTGTTGTTAATGTAAATTTCAGGAATCCTGGGCGGGTTCTTAAACAGGCAGGTACAACATTGTCTTTGTGTGTCTTGGTTTCCTTGCTGTCAAATTAGAAAAGGCAAACCCCGGAATCAAACGAAAGTATTTTGAAAAGTATTCCTTCGTGAAACACTGCTGGCAGCTGATGAGGAAGTACATTTGCTATTTCACGCTTTTCAGCGAAGTCTTGAACCACAACTTGAAATAAAAGGATTAAAATAAACACTAAATGTTCACTGAACTGTGCAAAGAGAAAACGACTATGTCTGCCTAATTAGAGAATGTTTACTAAGACATTTTAATTATTGTTTAAAAAATATTCTAAAATGCATGAGGAGCCGGGGCAGCGGCCGCTCCACGCCTTGGTGCGAGCAGCGTTCGCTGCAGGGGAGCCGCCGGCAGAGGGAGATGGCTGCGCCTGGCCCGGAGCCTCGGACGCTCGCTGCGGGCTGAGCACCGTTCAGTAGGCGAAAATAAACAATTTCTGTAGTATTAAAATAACAACTGACCCTGGTACGAGATGCCCAGGCTTCTTTCCGTCCCTGCCCTACTGCTCTTTGTTGGGCCTCAGCTCCGCGGCTCAGAGGAGCCCGGGGTTTCTTTGGGGTGCTGCTTTCCTCACAGCCTGCCTGAGTGCTCCTCATCTGGCGTCAAATCTGCAACTCTTCCCACCTCTGTGTCCTTCACGATTCCTTTCCAGTGTCCTCGCTGCTCCTGAGTCCTCTGATTACTTTCAGGTACCAAAGACTGATGAAAAGTGACTCTTACAATCTAAATTTTCTACTCGATCTTTTTTACATCAGTGAGAAGTGTAGCTAGTTTGTTTTCTGACTTTGTATATAGCTGATAGTGTGTACTTTCCACTGCCTTTGCCTTTATTTCCACATGTTGTGCTAGAGGCCTGCGGGTTTTCTGAATAGAATAAGTAGGTACTTCCAACCTGTATAATGCCCAAGTTTTTAATATGTCTGTATTTAAATTCAGATGATATACGTGTGAGGCAATAATAAAATAAAACTCATCAAGAATCATAATTTCAGACAATACACATCAGAGATGATAAATAAAGGATGGTCAGTCAAGGAAAGTATAAAATTGATGTACTGTAGGCTTGAGTACTAAGGCTGTTGTCTGAATCATACTAATTTTTCAAAGTTTTACCATGCTCTTGAATTCTTTATTTCTGTTTGAGAGAAACATCACAAGATACTTTAATTGGATTTTTTCTTATTATAGCTTTTTATTAGCTCATTAATCAAGCTTAAGAAGACATATTTTTAGATTGCTTGCTGGCAGTGCTTATCTTTCTGTGCTTTATATTTGAAGTATCAATCTGAAAAGAAAAGGTATTCATTGTCCTTCATTCTAGAAAAATATGCATTGCATTTAACAGTTATTTGGAGGTTTAATCATTTGAAACACCCCTGCTAAAACAATTTAGGAGGCTGTTCTGTGATCACTTTCAGCTGCCCTCCTCACCCTTTACCCCAGTTGTCCCTAGTTTCTATTGAAAGGGCCCAGTAAGCAAATATATCTTCAGGGCACCTTCCTGCCCATGCTGAGTCCCAGAGGGGTTGCCAGTGCCTCTCCTCTGCAGTATTTAGCAAAAAGAGCCTTTTACAGATTCAGGAATTTCGTGCTCATTTCCTGCTGTAGGACCAGAGATGACTTTGAATAATTGTTCTATTCAAAGATAATGCAGATAGTGTAAATGTAGAGCTACACATAGCAAAGGGGATTTGCAGATTTCTTTTGCACTTTTATTTCAGAGGTGCATAGCTATAGATATAGGTTTTTCTTCATTTCCACGTGTGTATATTCACAGCCTCCATGTTTTCTGGGCACTAGGCATTTACACATTTTACTGCAGATATCCTTCTCTGGAGCTGTGGAATGAGATTATTGCAATAATTAAGAGTCAATGTATTAGATGTCATTATAACATGAATATTGTTGCCCCACTTATTTAAAGAAATAGGTATAGCACTGAAACAATACTTCACAATATTTTGCTAAATAAATTTTAACATTTTGTAAAATATGGTGTTTTCTAAATACCTATGCAATTTTCATTAAATACTCAAGCTTTCCAGGCCCTCCTACTCGGGAACACTAAGTAGAATATTCTCGTATGCTGGGGTTGTGGTGCAATTGCCTCCAAATTTTATTTATTCACTTAAGCCCAAAAAGCTATTTTGTATTATGAAAACGTCAATATTATTCCTACTTGCATTTTCTCTTTTTCTTTGGTAAGAGTGTTGATCCTAGCTAGTAATCCCTTCCAGAGTTGCTTTTCCTTGAACAAATTAAATTTACAAACACCGAAGCAGAACCAAGCTATTCCTTTGCTCTTATGTGCAGGCTGCATGTGATCCCTTTAGACCACAATACCACTTTGAATACTTAATGTTGACTTGTCAAGTTTCACCAACTGCACAGTGATATGGACAGGATTAAATCTTGTTTTATTTCACCATCTCCCTAGCCAGGCAGCAGTGGGGTATGGAGGGCTCATGGTGTTTTACTCTGTTCCACCACTGCAGTGCAAATAAGCGTATTAGTGAATCTGCTGACATTCAGCACCTTGACGCAAATGAGAACGTTTTTCTAGGTCTGAAATGGATTGTCAAGTAGCATTCTTGTCAGGGTTGCGTAGTGCATAAGCAGAAGTCATTATGTTTACACCCAGAAGATATTTTGATGGTGAATTAAGGGCTGACCTTCATATCATACCATTTATTAGAGCAAGCTTTTTAGTAAGCTCCATTTAATGGCTCAGAATAAGGTTAACTATTTATGTTCCATGCCTGAACTCGCAAGGAAGTTGGAACATTAAAACTCTCTGCGTTGTATGCTGCTTAGTTTTTCAGATGTCTCTTGTTTTGTGGTTGAAAGGTAATTGTTAAGTTCTTGTGTTATTGTTGTTGTTGTTAATTTAAGTTTGGAAGTTTCTTTAATTGGATTATTGTAAAATGATTTATCTGTCAGATGGTGGATATCCTGCAAGCTTATTTTTCTCAGAGACTATCAGACTGTTTTTCCTTTCTGACTGCCCAAAGGAAATTACAATGTAGTGTACTCATAATCATGTTATCTCTTTTATAGCTGCACATCATTTTTATGGCATTGCAGCTGTACAAAGCCCTGATCAATATCTGGAGATGTGCTATCCTTTTAAGTTATGTTACTGCCAAATTTTAGACATGAAAATATTCCAGGTGAAGCACTATTGGGTTTCATATATTTTACAATATCTAAAAACAGTTCTCAAGCTTCATTAGAGATTAAAACATTGATTTGGGGGGGTGAGGGGTGTTATATTTTGCCTTGTTGTCAAATAGAGTCTATCTGTTCTAATATAGCATTGTCTTTTCTGCTGGAAAAATGGTTTCCTGTTTTCAAATAAATGCTTCTGTTCTTGTTTTTTTGATGAAAAGTCTATTTAGCAATCCATACTGTATGGAGTGAAACACTAGAGTATCTCCTAGTCAGAAAGAATGCAAAAAATATTCATACATTACAGATTTCTGGAATTAATTTGATGCAGGAATTGGAGTTATCTCTATTTTTAATTTTTCTCAAGCCTGGTATGGAACTCTAGGTAAAGAGAAACTAGACCTTAGTTATCCTATCAATGACCAGTTGTGGTCCTGTTGTTAAATTAAAAAAAAAAAAAGTGGCAGTGGTTGATATGAATGTTATTTCTTTACAAGTGTTTCTAATCAATTTAAATTGAACAATTCTATATTTCAGCCGGTACAGTGTAATGGCTCTGAAAACACTGTGCAAACTGGTGATCATTTTTTGACCTTTTAGGCTCAGGTTTTGCCACTATTTCAGCATTAATTAGCCTTTACAGACTTACTTGATAAGGATTTAGCAATCTTTAATGTTCACACATGCTTTTAATGACTTTAAAAACTTTTTAGTAGGTGAGCCTAAGTAGGTTTGCAGTAGGGGGGCATACAGAAGGCACATCGTGGTTGAATTAAGTCTCCATATTCATGATGTTTTAATAGCCTTAATATTTTAAATAGCAAATTTGTGTGCCTTTTGCTTTAGTTTATTACTGCCAGGATGACTGCTAAGAAAGTTTTAGATAGGAGATTTTTTTTTTTTAGTCCTCAAATTCACATCTGAACTATTGACAAAATTTGTAACAAAACACAACTTAATTAACAATTTAGTACTAATTGATAGAAAGTGCCACATATATAGGTATTCATAAAACATGTGGAAAATTCATACTGCAGCTACACTGCTGGAGAATCACTTTTATCTGAGCTCTTCCATAAAACTCTCTGTAATACTAACTGTAAAGGACAGTGATTCAAGGTCATTCTTGTTGAAAACTTTCACTTTTTGTTCTACAGAGATCAGAAAATTAAAAAAAAAAACCCATCATCATAATGCAGAAATAAAAGTATGGTCATGCTTTGTAGATTATGACCCAGAGGAAAGAATGTGAACAGCATGGCTGCAGAGAGGAATTTTAAGTGATGTATGTGAAACTGCCAAAATGAGAATTGCAGCTGAATGAAGTGAGCCAGCAGTCTAACTACAATCAATATCCGGGTTAAGTAAACAATTACAGTCTGCCAGAGCTGGAGGAAAATCCACCCAGCCTGACAGGGTACCTGAAGTGTCTTCAGGTATAAATTCTGAATTTACTTCATGGATAGCTTTCTTGTCATTCACACAGACTGGGTGCCAATGACAAGACTGGGGTTTTTTGGGTTTTTTTTTTTTGTAATCTATAAGGCAAAAACTGTTCTTAGTGTATGAAGAGCTGTTGTTAAGTCCTTGCAAACAAATGATGCATTTCAGTTAATAGTGGAGGTTGTTTTAAAAATCTGGAAACTGGTGAGACTCAGAAGTGACCAAAGAACAATGCATGTTGTCAGACAATCTGATTGGTCAGGGAAGCAGGCTTATGAATAATTTAAAAATACAAAGAAGTAATATTGGGGTTCTTTGTGAGCACTGAGCTTGCCCAACATAGAAGATGTCAAGCTTAATATGGAAACAGCTGTGTTCACGGTATTTTAAGATCATTTCTTTATCAAAGATTAATATGAGGTGTGAAAACTGGGCCCTTGCGTGAAAACTTAGCAGTTGGTGTAAGAGAACATTCTTCCTTCCCTTGACATCCTCTTCCTCTCCTAACTTTATTTGTTAGAGAGTTGCTAAATAGCTCAAATAGTTTCAACACCGTTAAAAGAGATCTTTAAATCTCAAAAAGAGCTGAGATAGATTTATAGAAGAATTAATGTTTTTTTACGCTGTGGCTTGATCTCTTGCCCCTTAGGCAAAACTTCTTGGGAAACCTCAACATTTTCCTGCCAGCGTGCATACATATAAAACTGGTAGTATAGTAGATAAGTGTTCTACTCGTGTGCCCTAATTTTTTATTTAACCCTCCCAGATTTCTTCATGATTTGAAAATATCAGTGGCTTCTGGTGGACAGTAAAGTGACAGAGTATTTATTTCCTTTTGCTCAAAACACATAAAAAGCAACAAACCAGTTACTGTCTGTTCCCTCTCCAGTGCATGACATGCTTGGGATTAGCTAGGGCGTCTGATGTATCTGGTGGGAATGCTGCATAGCAAATTTGTATGTGAGGTGTGGTAGAAGTACACAGGGGAGTGGACTTCAGTAATTTTGTAGATTGGGGGGTGGGTTGAATTTCCTCTTAGCCTGTTTTAATGTGTTTGCACTGTGTATAATTTTGGAAGCTCTGGGCCTTGAAAATTGGCAAGTATGGTCTTCAAATACTGAGAACCACCGTTGCCAAATTCAAGAAAAGAATAGCAAGGGAAACAATTTAAATTTCAAGACTTTATGCCATGATGTAATCCAAGAACAGTGACTTCGGACAGTGTCAGACTGCAGCTGTGAGAGCTCTAGATCAGTTGGGAAGGAAGTATTCCAGCAGATGTGATTTACAGTGGCAACACAAGCAGTCATTTGCTTCCTGCAGTTTTCTCTTTTGTGAGAAAATGAAAAAGACCAGATTGGTCTGTGTCTTAGAGGGAAAACAATGGGATTAATTAAGTTATTATTATGTCCAACTGATTCTTCACTTAGGGATGACGTGATAGCAGTGCACTGATGATATTGACCCTGGGGATTTGCAAGAGAACTTCTGTTTAAAATGAGGTTTGTGGATAGACTGTGGCATTGAAATACTGGGTTCTGGAGAGTTGCAGTGAGCTCTGTAGCTAGCGCTGGTACTTGTTTACCACTGAGAGAAACAGAAAAGCTGATAGGCAAGATGAAACTGCAGGAGAGAGTAGGTGTACCTCCCCAGCTCCTAGAAATTAAATCCCTGTCATATTGGATGAAAGCTTAAATACATTAACTTTCTCTTCTTTATTCATCTTTCTGATAAGCAATTGCTAGAAGGATGCTGTAGACTTTAAAAAGAAGACTACTGGAAGGAACACAGGAGAACTTAGGAAACATGTAGCACAATATTTACACTTAACCTACTCTATAGTCTGAAAAAGTTTAGAAACCAGAGAGATCAGTTCCTTCTACCTTAAGTATGTAATTGTACTTTTCTTATCTGTGAAGCAAAGTTGCATGCTATTTTTGGCTTTGTTGAGCTGTTGAAGCATTAACAGAATAATATTTTTTTTTCTATATACCATATCACTTAAGACAGCAAATGACCATCTGCTAGATTTCTCAGCCTGTGGTCACATATACTGTAAAGTTGTTTTGATGATCTGTAAAAATTTCTCTTCAAACTGGCTCCATGATTTATGCTACCAAATTGTTCACATTTCTAATCTGTATATGAAACTACTGAAACAGACTAGAATTTTAGGTTTTTCTTGTTCTTATGCGATGCACATGAGGAAAAAAAAGCCATGAACAGAGCACATTGCAAATGTGAGCACATTGGAAAGGGTACATTTTCCATGTGCAGCATCTCTGAAAGCACCTTTGATTTTGCTGAAGAGAAGTTCCAGTTTAACCTTTGAGCACCTCTGAGGCTGTCTCTTAAATGGGCAAACTGTTGAGGCCAGGCTCAATATCTGAGTGTAGGGGGAAGGGTCTCAGCTGGGAATTACTCCAGTTCTTTGGAAGGCTGGAACACTTCGGGAGTGCCTTCATGTGAATTTGGATCTCTGTGTTTCAGAAAGCCCTTCGAGCCACCAGGAGGAATGCTACAAGACTTGGAAGACTTGTATGTAGTTCCCACTCCACCAAAAATATCTCATATAATTTCCTAGAAGCTGTATGGCTTCACTTTGAAGCCCTGGGCTGATAAGGCAATACACAAGTATTTTGGATACAATGCTGCAGCACAAGAAGGCTGTTCTTGCCTTCAGCTATTCCTCTGCTAAAAAGATCGGAGCAAGTCTTCTTTGGTATCTGTGTGCCTTTTGAGGGCTTTGGGAGCATACCCCAACAAGATTAATAATTCCTGTTCTTTAGTGGAACCATTTCAGATTACTCACAAGACAAGAAATTAGCTGAAGTTTTCCATGAAAATATGCTCTTGGTTTTAGGATGCTTTAATTTTAGATGCATGCTGGAACAAAGAAATGTGCTCAATAAGGGTAAGGAAAGGAGGTGAAAGGAAGCAATAAAAACAAACTAGTAGTTATAAACTTAAACCTAGATGAAAAAAAGTTTCAAAAATTCCCTGGTTATGCAATTTATTTAAAAGTATAATCTAATTAATAAAAATTTTTTTGATAATTATTTTTTAGTACAAAAACTCCAAGTAATGTAGTAACGTGCAGATCAGTACGGAAGCTGGAGGAATGAGTCTCCAGTGAAAGTTTGGCCTGAAATGAAAATGATTTTTAAACAAAATTATGTCTATTTAAAAAAGGAATCGATCAGTTTTTGGGTGACCACAGTGCAGAGTGGAATGGATACAAATTATCTTGTAGTTGATCAAAAGATAAATAATGGTATATACTGCTGAAAGGGTATGAAGAAGCTGGAAACAGGAAATGGCTTCAGTAATCTGCCTCTGGTGGCTGAGGTTGGCATGATGGGTAAAATGCATCTGAAGCCAAGAAATGGGGTAAAACAGATTTTTGGACTGCCCAGCCTATCTCCTGATAACAGAAAAAGTTAGTTCAAGTATTTCCCAATGATAATGGAGCTGCAAGTGAGCCCAACACAGTTCAAACTGTGAAGGGGTGTGACACTCAGATAGGCTTTAGTGGGCATGGTGCATTAGGTCAAAGGTTGGACTTGATGATCTTGGAGGTTTTTTCCAACTTTATGATTGTGTGTTAGATGGATTACAAGCATGTAGTGGAAAAACAGGTGAGAAATCTGGTGTAGTAATCACAAAAGGTAGAATTGCATATTAATTTATGAAGCAGATTAAAGAATTAATAGCTTTAGAGTAGCTATGTTGTTTGAATCAAAATCACCTCAAAATCAGAAAATTATAGAAAAATTCTATTAGTTTTGTGAGTCTGTAGGATGTTGTAGGGTTGAATTTGCATACTAAAAGGGATCTTTTTAAAGCATTTTATGTTTTAACATTCTGTGCGTGGTTAAAGCTTTTACTAGGAGTTGTGACCATATGGGTGGGCAGCCCTGCATATGGAAGTATTTAACTTCTTCAGAATAGCTTGGAGAACAAATGCTGATAGTACTGGTTATTTCTGCTGGTAATAGCTGACAGTTTTTCCCCCTTCATCAATAAGGCTTCATTTAAGTAATGAAGATATTCTAGATGAGCTGATTGAATAATGTATGATGTGCGATTCAGATAAAATTAAATGACAAGAGTAAAAGAAATCTGTATGTAACTGAGGATTTCAAAGCTCAATACTCTACAGATGTGAATCAATCTACCAAAGAAGCCCTGAACGTTAAATGTGGAGAAGGTCTGGAACTTCCTTATTGAATAGTTTTTACACTCTCTGGCATTAATATCCAGAGCAAAGAAAGAAGCATTGTAGAAATAACATAACTGGATCAATAGTCACATAATTCAAAGTAAATTAGCAGAATGTATAAGATTGCAGAAATGACTGACATGCACAGAAATGTAGGGAAAAGAGTTAGAGAAGGATATGAGTAAGGTGAATTAAAGTCAGGCAGAGCTAGACCTTGCACTGGATATTAAACATGATGAAATTACTCAGCCTTGGGCAGGCAGTTTCAGAAACAAACCACTAAGAACAAGACGTGGTCACTGTTCAGAGATTAAATGTATTGCCCTAAAAATAAAGAAATGTATTATTCTGGGTTCATTAGAGGCATTGCTGCTGATTTTGCTGAGCAATGGAGGTTGCATAGTAGGAATAAGTCCACAGGCTTAATAAAAATCATCCCAACCGAGCAGAAGCAGTTTGATGCAGTGAGGGATGGTGATCAACAGGTCCTTGGCCGGAAAGACAGTGGCTCGTGAAGTCTCATATCTGACATGACAGCAAATACACAGTGATTAGGGAGAAGGAATAACGGTCCAAGTGCATTAGTCCTACCTGGAGTCTTGAGAAAAACTTTGAAGGAAATTGTTCCTGTACCTGAAAATAAATGCTTGACCAATTCTACCTTTTTTATAAACGTTGGTGGTCACAGGACTGCTGTGTTGGCATTGCTGCAGTGCACACACTATTCTCCTCAGAGACCACATTCTTAAGGTCCAGTTTACCCCACCTTTGGGCTGGAACACTTCTGTACAATTTGGATCTTTAGGTAGTATTAGACTTTTTTTTAAGTGTCTGAGCATGGCTCAGTCTGAAAATTATTCTTAATTTGTTGCTTGTAACTTAATTTTCATACCTACTGGGCAGACCAATATTTGCCCAAACATGAATTTCAGTTGTAGGCTAAAACTTTCTCATACAATGCACCAAAACTTCATATAGGTGCAGAAGAGAGATTATGGAGTTTCTGTGAGATTCCCCTCCTGCTGACTTACAAATACAGTGAACTCTGTGAAGTGATCTTATCTTTCTTCTTAAGGATGAAGAGATTGTGAAGAACATACTTGAGTCTACAAAGATTTCCCCATAAGAATCAAGCCCACTGGATGAATTTCAAATTTTGTCCTGGAAGGTAAGTGCTTTAGACCTCTTACTAGCACTAGGCATAAATTAAATTGTGAATTGCAATCTGTTTAAAAAAATTAGATTTATTTCTAAATTGTATTTAAGTGGTGATGTTGTGAATGAGGTGAAAAAAACCCACAGCAGATCTTTTCTCAATGGGTTTCCTGACAAAGGAATTTTCTTCTTGACCATCAGAACCAACAGTTTGACAAAAAGCATCCTAAATACAATATTTTCTCTACCATATCTGCAGGGACTGCAAGAAAAATAAGCCTAGCCCAAATATCAGAGAGCGAGTCACATTCTGTGACCTGTGATTTTCCCCACAGTTTAGGACTCTCTGTTGATGTGAGGTTTGAGAAGTTCTTTCCAGAACTGAGATGAGGTGGTGGTGGGCATTTTTACAACATAGGTCATTTCAGTATTAAAATTATGGCTTAGAGTGCTTATACTCTGTAAAGAGGAGTGTGTGATGAATAATAAGCTGAGACAATGCTGATAAATTAAAAATAAAAACCTGGCTTTAGAATTTGCTCAGAGGTTCTTGCTAATCTTTAAATTTTCCCAAAATTAAATATTGGTAATGCCTGGCATCCTTTGTAGGACTGTGATTCAGATACACTCACTAAAAGAGCTCACATCATTAGCGGGGAGACTATGTCATCTTCCATTGAAATATTCCACACCACTGGTGTTTCTTGGCAGACTGACATGTTTTCACTTGACATTGCTGTAACCTCTGGGAAAGAAAGCCCTACCTTTCTGTGAATAATTCATTAGTGAGCCTGCACACTGAAGTATTTCCTTCTTTTGAGGGAGGAGGGGAGGGATACCAAAGCTTCTTATTTTCGGTTTTTGGGGTGGGTTTTTTTTTTTTTACTTTTTTGAATGCTACCTTGCAGGCTTAACATTTCCTAAGTATTCTTCCATAGGAAACTTCTGTCCTAACATAGAACTAACTCTCAGTTCTGATCCTTTGGTTTGTGAATTAATCCATATAATTTTTCTAAAGGGTTCTGGATCAGAGCAGAACAAAGCTGCTGATGCAGTGCAACCTTTCTGATAGTGCTGGGCTAAGAAGCATGGCTGGCTGTTTAGTAAAATGTGCTAAAATATGTTTGAAATGACTATGCAGAATTCCATTGCCAGCAGTGAGCATGCAGGACACATGGAGCACTCCTGGCAGAAGCAGGGGAAGGTGGCCTTTCATATTTGACCAGAGAATTGAAGGCTCAGCATTCACAGTCGAGTTCAAGGCACTGGTGAAAATGTTTGTGTGGACTTGGTTTGTATGATGTTGAAGGGTAAAAAGTCTGTATCTTCACTGTACCTGGATAAATGTTCTTATTGCTAGTAATGATTTTATGAAATGAATTGAAACAGAAGACCCGGTACAGTAAATGTTTTAAAAATTTATTTTAGGCAAGCCTTCTTTTAGGTATCCTATTTGAAGGCTCAACCAATGACTTTTTTTCCTAAAATTATATCAGTAGCAGGTGTTCACTTTATTCTTTACTTTTTTTCACTTCTAATATGTATTTTTTCATATCTACTAGAAAAGCTTGACTCTCAGTTTAAAGCATGTTCTTGATAACAGACAGGCAAGGGCTGGATGAGCTGTTCTTCTATTCTTATGTGCAATATCTTGGGTATTTGAAGGGCTCTTTAGTGATCCCTTCCTCTAAGAAGCTCAAATAATTCCTGGTCTTTTATTAATCTGTCAGAGCAAGGGTTGCTTCTGAATTTATCTTAGTATTTCTGTCTGAAACAGCTGTGCAGCCTATGCTTCAAATTGCCAGCATTAAATCAACATAGTTTTCCTCCTCATTCTTCATCAATTTGTCATATAGATAAGCCCACTACCTGCACTAGCAATCTTCCATTATCCACTGTTCTTGCTGGTTTCTTCCATATACTCCTATCAACACCCACAAAGGCTTTTTACCCTCAAATATATTCTGTCTTTCTCTCTTCAGGTTTTTTAACTCCACTGCATAAGACGATGTCTACAGATAGCTAATGACTCTAAAAATTGAGCATGACATATGACTTATTTTGCCAGTGATATAGCTAGGTGATTTGGACTTTAATATCTCAAGATCATATAAAGGAAATTAAAAAATTATAAAGCAGATAAAAAGAAAAAAATCACAAGGAAAAGGCATCTTGACAATTTTTGTTATTTATGTAAACTCTAACATCCAAGTTTCTTTTCTAATTACTGAAACTGTACACACTAAAAATGGACACATTTGAGGAATATAAATGAATACACTGTCGCCTCCATTATGCACTGTGCAGAAAGTGTCCTTCATGATCAGAGTTCTACCCTATGAAATTTAATTTTCATTCAGATTCTTCTGGGTTTTTCATATATGTGCCTGTCTTTAAATGTGCTTTTGTGACATCTGTATATGTAACCTCCACAACTAAGATGTGCTTATTTGCATTGTAAAAGAGTAAAGTGTTTCCAGTGCCAGTGTTAAAATGAATACTGTATTTAAAAGATCATGCCTCATTTTTCCATGTGCTGTGTTGGCAGCAGCGTTGTAGTCTGTCCTGATATTTCACTGTATAAATTAGACAACTAAGGAAGGGAGAAGGAGAGCAGCAGATATAGATTAAGTGACCTGTTCCATATCACAACACACAACTCTGAGAGCATGAGAAATAGAATCTTAGCCCAACCTACTAAAAAAGGAGTCATCAGAAACATGGTCCTGATTTTAAGGAAGAGGAGAGGATTTTGGAATTGTCTTGAATTTTATTTTTGTCCTTTTTATGCCTCTACAGAAGCAATTATAACTATATACAGTGGCTGTTGTAAACCTCTTTGAAACAGTTTCAGAAACTCCTGCTTCCAACTGTCACTCTGGATTTTTTTCTAAAATGAAAAAAAAAAAGAAAACTAAATGCATAGGAAGAAAGATATTTCAAAGGGCTTCTGGTATTCCTCCATTAGAGCTCAAGAAAAGGGGCATACATTTTTCAATGTGTAACTTCCCTATATGCACATACTAGATGCTAAGAAAAGAACTGATAGCCATTTTAAAAAGGAATAGATATATTTGCATGGAAAAAGATTAGCAAATTAATCAAAACACCTGAAGAAAAAATAATTAATAATAGAAAAAATGGAGACTCCTCTAAAAATGTTGTGCAAGGTGTTTGCAAATAAATATTTTAAAGGAAGTGAATCCGATTTCAAATGAGACCTAAGCTGCTGGTTCCCTTTGCTCCCCTATGGCTGCGGCAGATGCCCCAGGCTTTTTCCTCTAGAGCAGCTGAGCTCCACTGAAACAAATGGCACTTCCTGGGGACTGCATCTTTAGTTACTGGTACAAGAGTCCTCAGAATGTGCAGTGGGATATTTCAGTAATGCTTTCAAATGGCTGCTAAAACACAACACTACATAAGCAAATGCGTGCTTGCAGATAGAGCTGCCAGTGACACAGCTACCTGTGTATTATTCCTTTCAAAAAGGAGCTACTAGAAAAATTTTAGGCAGCAAGGAAATGTGGGAAAAAAGCAGATGCTCAGTAATGTAGTCTTACTGCTGTCTGTCTTCCCATCTACCACCCAATTTTCTGTTTCAGCTTATGATCGCCAAAATAATAATAATAATAATAATAATAATAATAATAATAATAATAATAA
>JAHLSL010000008.1:18257504-18276083 GCA_025920805.1 Petroica traversi | reverse complement strand
CATAGTTTCCATATTTTTTTAGTCCTTGCAATAAATGGATCTGATTACACCTTTTAAATCGATGTTCTCTCAAACTGGTATGACATAAATGATTGTTCTGTCATTGTTATTTTACTGCCATTGTTTTCAGCATGTGAGGTTTTTTAGTGATATCTCTCTTAATCTCATTCTGTCTTTCCCTGTCTTCCTGATTGTGATCTTAAATCTGCATGTTCTTTCCATCCAAACTGAAGTAATCTATTTAAAGAGCCAACAGCAGCCACCACATACGAGTCTGGCTTGACCATGACAGCACAGGCTTTCCAGCAGCAGTGAGCTCAGTAATCCACAGCTAATGAGCCGCAGCTCCAAAATGTCCATTGTGCAAGGGGCTTCTTTAAAAGCTCAGATTCCCTGTAGCTGACTGTTGCCAATGGAAATCTAGATTTTGCAGATGTTGGACTGTATTCAGCTTATGTAAAATTCAAATTCAGTGGCTTTTTTTTGCAGGGAAAAGAAATGCCTTAAAGCTTCAGTATGAATTCAGAAGGCACTGGCTTGTCATTGTCACACCGGTGTGGGTAAGGCTTACACCCCTTCCCAAAGCAGTTTCATTAGTGCTTGAATTCTCTTCACCAACCTGAGTTCTGGATTTTCCCACCAAAATGCTGTGTTGCATGCTAATGCAAGAACTATGCTCGTTTTACAGTTCTTTCAGCTCTGTGGGGATCTGGGTACGGGGGATCTCAGATCAGCTCTGGTGGCACCAGGCTGCAACACCAACCACTTCCACCTTATGAGTGTTCATCAGGCCATTCCTGCCTCTGTCTGACACATGAGCCACTCCTGTATTTCCCAATTATGACTAGAACTTGACTATTCAATCTTGATGGCATCTTTCAAATTACTTTAAATTATCTCCTGAAAGAAAATAGTCCTGCAACAAAACAATGGCAAAGCGATTTTAGAGTAATTTTCAGATTGTGGTTTATAACTGCATTGTACCTCAGAAACAGCTTGTCCCAGTGGGCACGGCTTTCTCTGCTATCCCTATCTCTCATATATCAAATTATGGATTATTATACAAAAGTTGTATCTCTGTCTTATTTATTGAAGTGTTGGTTCACTAAACAGAGGATCTCAACAATGATTTGAGCTGGCTGAAAACCTGCTTGAAAATGATATATTCCAGTGAAAGGTTTTCAACAAGCTCTATTTCTGAAGTGAAGGTACTCCAATTCCCAATGACCAAATTCATTAAAATATAAATTAGCCTAAAGAAACATATGAATCACAATGGTATATTTGCATATCATCTATTTGGTGTGCCTATAACAGTTTCTTCATGTAGACTAACAGCTACTGCAATCTTCACAACTGCAGAGTCAAATAAATGACTGTGGGGTGAATGAGAAAGCAAAGAGAACAAGGATGAAAATTATTTCTGCTGAATGGGAAAGAATACTGCAGAATTCTGCAATTGAAATGAAAATCTGTGTTAAACCAGTTTCCTTCACCAAGACATGTCTTAGCTAATCAATTAGCATTGACTGTCTCAGTATTCCAATAATAGGAAAGGATTTAAGGAAATGTCATGTTTTGTTTTTATTTTCAGGACTGTAGATAATTAGTGATTATTGCCCAAGAGTGAATATCATCTAAGAAATAAAGGTGAAGAGGATGGAATGAGAGTGTATTATCTCAGGGGAGTTAAATGATCCACCTATGGTAAAACTTTTGCATCCTCAAAAGGCAGCAACAGAAATTTCTCATAAAGTTTGACCTGTTGTTCTGTAAGTAATATATCTGAAACTCTAATATGGAGTATCTTGTCAATTCCTTTAATAAATGAAGCAGCTCAGGTAGTTTCTCTGATCTGTACCAGTTCTCTGCTCTATGCCTTCCTGTGTATTTCCGTGAATTGTTGATACACTTCGCCAGTGAGTTTTCTGTGACTTCAAAGCTAAGCCTTTCACTTTGCCTTGTATAAAACATGCCCAGAAGCTGGATTCTGAAGAAAATACGTAGAGAAAAAAATATTGATTCTAGATGTTGGGATAATCTAAGAAAAATGGTTCAAAAATAAAAGGGGAGGGGGAAGCCTTTTTTCTTTCTTTCTTTTTATGTATTTTTTAATTTGTCATTTGTTGCAAATACTTCCCAGAAAAATATTTTGTAGTGAAGTAATTAGCTCTGAATAAATGCAAACAATAATTGCAAATATTGCATTTTTGACATCCAGAAGGTGCCATGACATTCTTCTTAAGAGATGTTCTACCTCTCTTCTTCATCTTTCCAGGGGAAAGGAGGGAGAAAGGATTGGTTAGTCTTCGAGAATGATGGGCATCAGGTTCATTGTTGGCTTTTCTGAAAAGGCTTATGTTTGATATCACAGAGCACAAACTTGATTAGCTCTAATGTAATTTGTTAGCTTTTGTGATGCAACTCAGTGTATGCCATTGTGCATCGCTCTGATGAAGAAATGTTAGGGAGACAGTCAAAAGAGCCAAATAGTCACAGATTTATGCCCTTTCTAGAAGCAGCTAAGATTTAAAATCCTATAGAAGAATAGACCTTTACACTTCTAAATCACCTAGAATATATTTGAAAATATGACCTTAATATAGTCCTATATTTCTAAACAGCTTTAGGGGTCATCCCAGCGTTTCCAGATAAATTAGGAGACAAATAAAATGAGGAACTGCTGAGTTCTCTTCAAACCGAGAAAGGATCAATCACAAGGTGTGGAAAAAAAAGTTCCATGACTAAAGCTTTTCAAACAATGTGGTTCTACTGTATTTCATATCCCACTAGTTCTTCAGTCACATGAGAAAACGAAGCATGTAAGTAACCTAAGTGTGACTGTTGCTGCTCTTCAGGAAAATGGTTCAATAATTCATTGACTTCCCATTGCTTAAGTTTACTGTCTAAAATATGTTCCTCTTTTTTCTTGATAGTGTCAAATTTTTCATAAACAGAAGTATTTTTAATATTCAATTTGGTAGCATTTGAAGTCAGCCTGAAATAGATAATTTTATGAGAGTTTTATAAACTTTATTTAAACTGAATCCAAGAAAATGTGGAAAAAGGTATTGCAAATGAGTAACTTTTAAGGAATTGGGAGGAAGAGACACCATTATGTAAAGGAATGTTTAGTATAGAAGCATATAAATAGCTTTAGCTGACAGCAGAACAATAACTTCAAAAGTTAACAAATCATTCTCAAATTTTGATAGAAAAGAAAGCTAGAAAAAGAAAGCTAGATTTATTCCATTCTGAAGATAAGAAAGGCTGGTTTAATTGTGATTTTTAAGGATTTTTCAGACATGCTCAACTTTTGATTTCAGTTTTTCAGTTTCCTGATTTGCACTAATAAAAACTAGGTGCAAATGAGTGCTGATGAGTCTGTATTGAAGTTAAACGAATAGTTGAAAATGTCTATGAATATTCATTTAAATTCAGAAATTAACTCCAAATTGATCATGCCTATGACTTTGTGAATTTGCTCTCTGCAAGCATATATGCACTTGAAATTAACTTTCATGAATATTTGCAAAAGCAAATTTTCAATTAGATATTTCATGTACTTGCAGAAAATAATTTTTCAGTGATATATTTAATTGTGAGATTTGGATTTTACATCATGCTGCCTGATATTTGGTATCTGTTCTGTGGAACTGCCTATTTGAAGACCTCCAGGAAGGTTTTAGTTGGATGGAACACTTTGGAAAACGTTTATCTTGTGAATTGGAGGATTCATCACGAAGCAGAAACAAATTAGAATATACAAGGAAATAAGAAATTGTGCAGATATCCAATTTTTATTTGACTATTTAAAAAAAAAAATTTACTGAAAATTGTACTTCGGCATGAAGTTAATCTTAGAGGCCGGTTTCTCCTCATTTGTGCTGTCAGGCCATGATCACAGGCAAGTTCAGTGACTATGTCCAAGCAGAATAATTCTAAGGGAGTGGTTATTTAGATTTTTAACTGTTGAAGACAAGGATCATGATAGATTGCAATGGCTGATAGTTTGGGGTAGCTTAGAAAAAGTGGTATACATGCAGGGACTATCATTGGAGTTCCAAAATGGGATGTGTGATTTCAATTAGAAGCTGACTTCACAAAAGAAGTCCTAGATCTAATTAGGTGTTTGTATAAAACTGTTCTCATGGTGTATCCAGTTTAAACATTATCTAGAGCCTGCTGTTACTTGCTGGAAGAACTGAAGCTGAAAACAATATTCTTACTAAGGAACACAATAGAAATGGCAGTTTGGTAAGTCTTCCATAACAGGAGACGAAAGCAACACCAGCAGGTGAGTTGAGAGGATGAGGCGTGGGCCTGCTTGGCACAGGTATGTTGTGTTCCTAGAAGCAAGGAGAGCAGGAAGGACGCTTGACCCCTCCACGGATGCAGTGGGATCAGTTGTGGCTGGAGCTGTGATGTATGGGGAGGCTCAGAGGAGGAGCTGCTGGCAGCCAGCTTAGGTGACCACAGGACCCCACGGGCCAGCCCAGGAAGGTGAGCTCACCCACCTCAAATGAGAGAAAGGGGCCACTCAGCCTGAGACATTTGCATCTGGGCTTGGCAGCCCCCTGTGCTACTGATCTTGCAGTGGAGGAGAGGTCCTCATTGATAACTGCAGTCTAGGAATGCACTTTTTAATTTTAGTATAGTTTTTATTTTGTGAATTCATCCATTGTGTGCACAGGAGTGTAACCACTTATTTTGCTGGACTAAATGTGTCCTGATTTCATCTTTTACCTTGGCAACTGAATGGCGTATGCCCTGTGGCTGATTCAGGGCACTTTCAGGGAGCAAGGAAATAGACACACAGGTATTACCTCGGAGCAGGGGAGTGGTTTCCCAGCTAGTCACTGGGGCCAGCTTGAGGGCAGTGCTGGGTCAGTCTCTCTCAGCAGGCACAGCCAGTGCCTCTAACAAGCAGCAGGGGAGGGGGGAGATTGTTTATGATGCGTAAGGTACCATAGAGGGTAATACAACTCAAAAGAAATTGAATCAGGTTCTGAAACTGAGAAATTTTTCAGCATGACCAGCCTTGGCTTGCCAAGGTATTGAGTGCCTTGAATCCCATGTTCAAGTATTTTGCAAGCTAAAACACTGTATATTGGAAGAAATTTGTGAGTAACTTAAAGCCAGGCATTATTTGGGAAGTTTTCTGAGTGATTTTTAGATAATTTAAAAACAAGAAGGGAAGGATGAATACATTATTTTGTTATGTATTGCTTCTTCACCTCTAGTTTGGACAGTGAGAGAATCTGGCCCCAGTGCCTAGAAGTCATACTCAAGGATTGGATTTCCTATGTAAAAGCTATACAGTGTGATAACACAGTTGTACTGCATATTCAGTTTTGATATGTAACCTTTTAAATAAATTGGAATACTCTTTGTGCCTATACTGGCACACACTGAGAGATCATAAACAATAATTTTGTAAAGGTCACTTCCTCACTAAGCGCTTGAGCTCATGGCAAGAGCAGCATAGGGCTATTAAAGGACCTTTATGCTTCTATTTTTTGGTGTCTTTAATATTTTTGCAGCTTTGTAGCTGTGTTTAATATAAAGGCTGTGTAGTGTCCCGTGCCATGGGCCTGTCTGTGCAGGCCTGTGCTGTGAGACCCTGGGCTGCCTCCCTGTGCATTTAACAGCAAGTGCCTGCTGGCCATGGGATCTGGGCTTACTCAGCAGCGTGGAGCAGCATGCCCAAGGTGGCAGCATCCTTCCTGCTGGGAATGGGGGGGGAAACACAGCAGGATCCAAATGGTGGAGGCTTTTGTGTCAGTAGCATCTCAAGAAAAGCAGATATCAGGAACCTGGACAATCCACCAGTGCCAACAGTGGCTGAGGGATCTGCACAAGGTGAGAGGTACCAGATGCTTGCTAAGTTCAGTTCAGCTGCAGAGCACAATGCTCAGGTATTCCTGCTTGCTGCCCTTCTGATTTTTTTTTTTTTTTTTTTTTTTTTTAGCTGTAAAAATTCTTGTGGTCTTGCCTCTCTCCAGCAAAACACTGTCTCAGAGGAAATGCTTGGAAGTTTATAGTCCATCCCACCAACATTAAAACCACGTATATCTGCTGGTCTTCAGAAATAAAACCACATTTTGTTACAAACTCCCTTTATGCTATACCCATTGGACTGTTCTTTCCTGTGATTGACAAGATGGCCTAAATCAATGTCCCTTTATTTTCAGATCTCTCTTATTTTGAAGAAATCTACATCTGTCTTGCTGACAGTGTAAGGGGAAGTTATTCACCGCTGTAATGGCATCAGAGGATACCCTCAGCAGGGTAAGTGGAGTTTATCTGGTGTTGTTAAAATAGCCCCTAGCCTAGATGTGTGTGGTGTTTGCAGGGGGCAGTTGAGCAGGAGGCTGAGATGGTGCATTTTACCTCTGAGAAGATGTTTTCTCTCCACTGCTGCCTGCTGGTGTAAAGCCATTGTGGCTCATGAAGGAACAGGATGTTTGTAAGGCCATACACATAGGGTTGTAACTAGCAAACACCACAGCATTCGTGGAGAAAGGATGCTTGATTTTGCAGGGATGGCCTCTCTGGTGGGCAGAGGTTGGTGCTGCCCACACAGGAGGTGGCTCATCTGTCTGCTTGTGGGGACCCTCCAGCTGCTCTGCCACAGCTGGAACCACCCAGTCCCAGACACAGCACTATGCAAAGCCAGGGCCAGAGCTGGGGAGCAGCCCAGGTACCCCCCAGCTTCTCCTGCTGCCATCCCTGATGCTCTGGTGTTTGTTCAATACCTAGAATTTTATTTAAAATTATTTCACTTCTTTCTGAGTGAGAAGCCCTTGAATGCTTGATTCAAAGCTTTGATTTTCTCTTCCACTGAAGACCTGTGCCTAGCACCTGTCTGTGATCTTGGGGAGGTTACATGCACTCAACAACAGAGATCTGTCAGCCTGAAAGTTTAAATTACTCAGTTATCTCTTATCCTGGAAAATCTCTTCACTCTTTCTGAGGGCAACCTGATAGAAATCCATATTTCCCAGATTTAAAGTAGCTAGCTCCTTCTGCATTATTAGATCATCTATTTTATGGGATTCTTAATAACAGCTAAATTTTAACAAATTTGCATGCGTGAATTTTAAGGAAGGTTATAACATTATAAAAGTATGTATTTATACTTGTTTTGTACACATCGCTCTAGAAACTATAACTGTTTTTCTCTCAAGCTGATAATTATAGCTAGTAATTTTACTCCTTTGGCATAATTTCTCTGACCTTCTCTACTTTCCACTGTTTGCTGAATTGAAAAGAATTTTTTGTGAGATACTACACATCTACATGCAATCCCAAAAAAAGGGATAGAACTTCAATCTCATAATAAGAACTAAAAGATGTAATTTCCCTTGTGATTGATAAGCATAATTTGTAAATGAACCTGCTTTATGGAAGGGTAAAAAATGGTTGGAGCCGTTAAAAAATGAACTGAATATGGAGAAAATAGATTCCCGATAAGAAAGAATATAAATTTGTAAATGCGGAATACAAAATTATTTATAGACATTCAATGAACAAATTAATTTGGCTGACATTGCCTTCAATTTACGTAGAAACCATCTTTCACATTTTCTGTCTAGACCATTTTCTATGTTCTGTTGTGACTGAGGGAATAACAAAGCACATGAGTCCTTTAAGGCAAGAGGAAGACATCCCGAAAGTCATTTTAGCCCATTCCAAGAGCTGTGCAGTGGGCAGAGATTTGGGGAATGACAAAGGCACATGCAGAGGGGAGGCAGCGATGCCAGGGAAACAGCTGGTGTCTGAAAAGCCCAGTTTTCTGTCTCCTCTGCGTGGAGGCTGGGTGGAGCATTTGCTGATCAGGCCAGGCTCCAGCAAGCATCCTGCTGGGGAGATGCTCCTCTGAAACTCCTGGCTTGGGAGGCCCTGCCAGCCGGGATCGAGTACGGCACAAGCAGGTCCTGCCTGCGCAGTGCCACGGGGGGGTTGTAAAACCAGCTTCCTGCTGGACCACGTGGGAGTGACTGCAGCAAGGAAAGGTCTCTGCGGTGCGCTTGCTTCAGTTCTGCTCTCATGGCAGGTATTGCTCCCAGACTGCAGGGACTGTGGGTGGGCCTGGCTACTTCTGACTCTTCTGACACAAGACTCTGAAGCAAATTTTTAATCTGTGGGCCTTTGTTTCTCTAATTCTTTCTGATCACCCCAAAGCTGAACACCTGGTGAAGGCCAAAGGCATGTGATAAGGCACCAGGGCTGCAAACAAACCACAGCATGGTTATGTTATGTTATGTGATAAAAGCATCCAGCGCATTTCTTGTGCAGGAGGACCTAGGTGAACGTCTCAGTAGATGGAGCTAAATTGCACAAGCAGAGTTCAGCTCCTGAGCCCCACTGAATGTCTGGGAACAGCCACTGGCTGGTTTAGAGGCCAAAGATGGTGACTATCTGATTCCTTCTGTTCCCTCTGCATCCTTCCCCATCTTCTTGGTGAGGAGTATAAGAAACACCCATTTATTCTTTCATGATCGAACTGTAGCTAGTCATAATAAGACATGCTGGTATCCTTTCTTGCTACTCAGGCACATAAAATACTCTGTAAGTTTTTCCAGGCTTAAAAACTCACATAGTTGAGCCTTGCATGGTGACACTGTGTGACCAAAAGCAAAATACAAAAATGCCTAAAATTCAGGACCTCAATTTAACTCACTTTTGTTGGGACAGTTCAGAGGATAGAGAGTGACACACGAATCCAAAAAACAATTTTTGTATAAAATGTCTACTAAATGTTTCCGATTTCTTCCACAAGCACTTGAAAAAGATAAATTAACAACACTGCTATCCTGTTCTCTTTAAACGTTGAAACTCAGTAGCAAACTATTTTAAATCGGCCATTCACTGTAACTATGGCCAGGGAAGGAAATGATAATGTCAAGGTATTAGGAAGAGAGAAGCAAAAAAATAGGTTGCCCATTCTCCTTTCTTTCATCTCTTGCACAGTTTGGCAGAGAGTTCGGGAAGGGGCTTTTCGCCTCTTCAGGGAGAGACATAAACTTGGACCACACATTCTCAAACACTGCCAGCTTGTCATTCAGCTCATGCATTCAAGATGTTGCATATTAATAGCACTCCCTGATGACTGGTGGATAGGGGTCTCTCCACCTATACAAAATAAGCCTCTTGGCACAACAAAGTACAAAAGAGGCCCATGAAGGGAAAAAAATGCACTTGAGAACTGGGTTGGAGAAACTCTGCACAGATGCTCATGTGCAGATGCATATTTCAGATGTTTTTTTCCTGATTAGCATGCAGCAAACTCACCTGTTTTGCTGCCTAGAGGAGTCACAGCAGACATGGAGAAACACCTGCGTGAATTCAGTTCTGTCTCCCTGGGAATATGATTTCCACCCTTATTCCATTGCTGCTCTGTGTAGCCACTAAGACCCTCTTCAGTCCCTCCCCTGGCCATGACTAAGCCAGCAAAGACAGAGCAGTACTCTGGGATGGAGCAAAGCATGAACAGTGCAGGATGCTGCATGCTGAGAAGGGAAGAAGGGAATGAGTGGGTGGATTGGCCACACAGGTGCTCTGGGGGTGCACTGGGGATGCTCAGGGTTCTGGCGAGGCTGAGATAGGAGGATGAGCGCCCAGGACGTGCATGAGAACCTCGCATTTGCCATCTGCAAATGATCTGACACTCAGCATATACACAGCTTTACCTGAGCTCTGGTCATGGGATTCAGGAAAACGAGCCAGGCTGTTCCCCCCTCCCCTCCCCTGCAGTGTGCTGCTTACACGTGTCTGTCTTTAATTCTCACACTGAGCTCTACCGGCAGATCCTACACACGCATGGGGAATACATTTCCTTTGTGCTCTGCTCCATTGTAGTTTACTCCAATAGCAGAAAGCACAGCTTAGTTCTAACCATGTGTTTTGTAAAAATGAGCCTCAGGAGGAGAAAGTGGGGAGAGAGTTGCTTATACATGTGTCGGTATCTGATGCAATCTGCAGTGTGAGCCACGTTTTTCTGGTTATATCAGCATACACTGAGAATGACACATGAGTAGTCCAAGCTATTTTCAGAACTGACAGTTTTCCTTTTCACTCCAACAATTGCTTCTTCAATACACTAGAGTATGCAAAGTGCTTCAATAAAGTTTTAATTGGGAGTAGGAGTAACAGTGAAACTAAGGTAAAACTTTAGGCAAAACGAGAGCTGACCTCAGCTCATACCTGTTTTGCAGGTTTGTTGCTAACTTTTTAAAAGATGCTGCACACCTTGGCATTTCTTGGTTTCTGGCAAGACTTTTCAGAAGTTCTTTTCAGAAATCCTGAAACAGCCTATGTAAGGTTGATTTTGTGATGTTCTTGACCCAGGAAAGAGCCAGCAGAAATCTGCTCTCATGGGAGCAGTGGGCTAAAGCTGTCTGGATATATTTTGATCTAAACTCTTAGTTATTTCTCTAAAACAAAATATTCAAAATGTTTGAGATTTTCAGAAAATCCTCTCAGATCCTTACCACAGAGAACAGATTACAAGCAAAACTCTCCAGATAAATGTGAGATGGATCTCTAATAGCTCTTTCATATTCTTTGCCTGAAGTTTACTGACTGACACCAAGAATGCAAATATGCCAGGGACAGGGTCTCTACTTTTTCTTAAATTGTCCAGATCATTTAGGGAATTAGGGATCTGAGGTGTAGTGGTGTATTTCCTAGGAACTTAATTTCTTTCTATTACCCTCCTGAAAAAAGTAACCAATCTCTTTGGAGCTTGCAAAGTAAGGTGCATCCCACAGAGCTAATGCTGTGGGCACTACTTGTAGGAAGGCATGTTTAACAAAAGCTGCATTCTGGATGCACTCCAAATATCATTATTATTGTTTAATTTCGCTGCAGTTTGGCATCTGTGTAAGATAGTTTCAAAGATAATAATCTCACCAGACAGATACAAAATGTAAAACTGAAATTACGTTGCTCAATTATTTTGTTTCCTAGTGGTGTTAAACTACTGTTTTTGTCTGAATCATGCAGAAGAGCTGTGATTTTTTTACCTTTAAGCTCCTCTGAAAATACAGCTGTTTAGCATCAGTACCTATTTCTTTCCAGATTATGTTATATGAATGAGTTTGATAGGAGTCACTATGGTGAGGAAAGGATAATGGAATTTCAGGTATGAGTTCTCCATAATGAATTCATTCCTTACAGCATGTTAACACCCACCCATGGAATTAGGGACCTTTGTAACACAATGCAACAATTTACTAGACATCACAAAACACCAATTATAGAATTGGACTGAAATGAGCTGCCAAAATCTTCTGTCCCCGATAAAAGAAGGATAGGTATAGTCATGCCAGCACATTTTAACTCCTTCCTAAAAATTCACTTGGGTCCATTGTGAACATCCTCAGTGATACAGTAGATTGACTGCAGTGCTATGTGTATGACATGAAAGTAAAATAAAATAAAAATGAATAGGTCATGAACAGCAGTGGACATGAACTCAATTTGGATCATATTTATTTAAATAATTACAGCGGATTGTTAACTTTGAGAATCTCCTGATTTATGCAAGGGAAAATGAAAGAGAGTTGGCTTCTGTATTGTATATTTAGCTTGATAAAAAGAAGCCAGTCTGCATGGAAGAAGTGTGCAATTGAAGTTCCTCAGCTGATATTTTATAAAAGCACAATTAAATGTCAGTACTTTACAAAGAACTCTTAAATCCTGAGACTGAATTCGTCTGTTTTTACTGGTAGCAGAGTACCAAACTGTAAGCAGAACTGAGCAGGATCTGACTTTCCATCACAGACAGTTAATAATTAAATCAAACATTATATTCAACAATAGAACATATGCATCAGCTTCTTTCAAATTGCATTTCCTTCCTGTTAGATCCATTAGTGTAAACCAGACTGCCTTTAGAAAACCCCTTATTGCTGCTGTCTTTCAGCACAGTTCCTGAAATGGATAATGTGGTGCATATTATGGGCAATTACACAGAACTCCCTAGTGACAGGGTTTTAGAGTTTCAGAATAAAACAGCTGGAACTACAGGGCTGTAAACTAATCGGAAAAAGAGACAATAGTAACACATTTAATGCACATTGTTAGAACATGGACAAAGACTGGATGTGAAATACTACATATCACTATACCTACTGCATTGCACAGCATCTTCGCTGCAACATCCTGTTTAACTGTTGAAAGACAAGGCATTCAAAAGCCAAAGATTTTGTCATGAACAAATGCGTGCACAGCTCTATTACCTGAGCTAATTGGAAACATTAGGGAAGAAGCCTTGATCCAGGGCCCTGGTTTTCTCTTAATGTCAGTGTAGTTTGAATCAAATCCAGAACTCTATTCAAAAAATGATAATTTATTAATGAATGCATAATGAATATATACCTACATATGCTAAAATACTGTGTCTCCATCTCTCTTTTACTGTTTCAATACATTGAGAATTTAGCATTTGTGTTGCAAAAATTGCATTTGCTCTTGGATATATCTTGGATACTGCCACAATGCATAGTGTTTGATCCTCCATCGGTTTAAACTGATGGCAAAGCTTCCATTAATTTTAGTAGTATGGCAGTGAATTTTTAGAATAGCACATGCATCATTTAAAAGCACAATGACCGTGATTACATGTGTAATCACAGTAATTGTGCACACAATTACTGGTTGGGTATCTAACTGCCTTTCAAAAATCAGTTGCTCTACTTGCGTGTATACTCACAGCAGTCACTTGTGCAAATGCAGTGCAGCCCAGAGCATCCCCACCTCCGTGCTTGCCCCTGAAATACTACAGGGAAGGACTTGTCTGTGGCAGTAGGGATGTAGGATAGAGAAGTATATGTTTACATTGCAGTGGTTTGGACAATAAATAAAGGAAGAGAAATGGCGTCTCTTTGGGAAAGCAAAAATGTAAAATTACTTCAACTAATTTTTCAAAAAGACAGAGACTGATTTGCACCAGCTCCTGCCTTGTGAGCCTCCTTATCAGCAGTGTCCAGCAGGCATGGGCACGTTAATGTTTTGTAATGGTATGGCAAAATAATCAAATAATATATCAAATAACATATCAAATAACAGCACCATACTACAATAAAACAGAAAATAAAAATTAAACCCAAACAAAACAACACTGAATAAAATTTTGCAGCATAAAACATTCAGAAAACAAAGTTTCAACATAGTGCAGTTAGTTTCTTAGAATGCAGAACCCAAGAACCAACTGTTTTGGCTCACTCTAGTTTAAGATGTGACTCCATTTGCTCAGAAGGTTGATTCCTATAGCTGCAGAAGTATAGAAAAGCACATCCTTCCTAGACAGGGAGGATCCATTCTAGACTTCTAGATCCATTATTTTGCCCAGTAAAATGGGTAGCTGAAGAAAATTTTACACAAACCAGTGTCGCCCACAGTCCTGGCTTCCCTCCTCCCCTGGGGCACAGTGAGTGTGCTTTGCCTTCCCAGGAACAGCTTTATGACCCCTCAGTCGAGGGGAGGGGATGGAGGAGCTGGGCAGGCTGGGCTGAGTCCATCCACATGAGGGAAAGCAGGTGTCAGTTAACAGCCAGAAAACACCCTGTTCCTGGGGAGGAATGGGCCTTATTCCAGGGGATGGGAACACTGCATTTGTGTTAGAATGAGGAGCAACACAGCCCCTCCAGGAGCCCCCCCTTGCTGGGCAGTGACAGCCAACAGTTCTCACTCCAAGGGACTGGGGCAGGACAGGATCCCACAGCTCATGAGAACAGGCCCCCAGCAGCCCTGACCCAATGGGAAATGCAACTGTCTTTCCAGATGGAAGAACCAAAAATTGGCAATGAATGAAAAAGAAACTTTTTCTGAGGCTGCCTGTGGCTGGAGGATGGGGGCTGGACTGGGGGGCCTTCAGCAGACTACGTGTATGACCAATGAGGAAACCTTGTAAAATGTGCCGAGCCATATTTAGTGGTTACAAATCACACATGCTGTCTAAATAAGATCCGAATATCAAATGTTGTAAAGTTTGACAATATCTGCGTCTCAACTTCCTTTCTTTTAGCAATGGAAATTTTAAGGCTCATCCCCATACATGGGATTTTAGTCCTATCAGGGTTTGATAAGTTTGGTCCTGGGCGTGATGAGAAGACAACGAATGCACAGTCTCTGTTAGGCAGAAGAGGGAACAATGTTAAGATGCTTGAAAAATGTTTGTTCTGCTACTGGGAAACTTCAGTGCCTTTCCCTTCAAGAGTATCAGCTTGTGGCTGAGCTCAGGGCAGGGGAGCACTGCACTGCATGCATGGCAGTGCTCCCTGGTTTCTCTGAGCCCATGGCTACAGTGACTTGACATGTTTTCAGAATATCTTTATGTAACTTAATCCAGATGTCATGTGCTGTTGCCTCTGCACAAATAGCTGCTAAATAGTTTTTTTAAAACTTCATTGAAGCACATGATTCCCTTCTTGATTCTCTACAACCATCCTTCCAATCATTGCAGCAGATTCTGTTCTTAATTTCATTACAATAAATGTGAACTAACGTAATCGACATCCAATCAGAGGGAATTTTAGCTCTCTACATTGCCTTGGGTCTGCAATCTTGTACACAGGAGCCGTTCATGTAGACTAAATTCAGTACAGAGCATTAAATGCTGTCACTTTTTTAATTAACATCAGAGAGCTTTGTGAAGCCTTGAAGCTACAAAATCCCAAAAGTCCTGTAGAAAATGCTTGTTTATACAGAACTGAAGTGTTATTCCTAGGAAATCACCCTCAAAGATGGAGAAACGCTGGGACGTGAAGAACATAAGGCTCTAAGACTTTATATTGGAGAAAGTTTCCTCATAAGTGTGCATTTAGTCACCTTTGGTGACACATGCTGCCTTGCCTGCCACCTCTGCAAGCGTGGCCTCACTTTCACTGTTATTGCAACATGTGTCAAATTAAATGAAAACAGAGATTTGGAAAAGGATATAATTAACCTACTTGTAAACATTAACCTTAAATATCTTGCTAATTATCTCACTAATTTAATCACCGCAGATCTCAAACTTGTTTGTTAAATATTTAATTCTGCAAATTGATTTTGATACAGAGGTGTGGGGAGCTTTCTCTGAATGTAAGTTTCTCCATAAAACTCCATAAAACCATTGTTATGTTCGCACTTCATTGAACAAACCCCGCTGTCAACAGACTTTTAATGGAAATCCCAAGAAACTGTGCCCTGAGGCTAAGAGATATAGTGCCCTATTATTTTAAAATCTAATGAACACATTAGATGTGTGGAGTGTAGACCAGAGTAAATTTCTTCCTGCACATCTTCAGGTTTGATTCATTGGGAATCTAGACTGGAAAACTCTGGGTTTCCTTGTTCATTTGGTTGCAGTGAAGCAAGGCAGTTATTTCTTACCTATTCACCTCTTTGTTACTTGAGCAACTCAGCAAAATTGTGTCCTTGATTTTCAGCCCTTTTTATCCAGTCACTACCTTTTGCTAGAAGGAACCTAAAAGGTGTTTAGATGCTCCAGTTACAATGCCACCCAAAGTGCTTCTAATTATTCCTGAGAGGAAGCTCTTGAATTTGGCAGTGTTTGTTGAGAAGCCGAAAGCTCTGTGTTTGTTTCTTTCTCCCTGATGGGAAGGGGGCCATGCTTGTGCTGCCTCCTGCAAACACCCATGGCACAGGGAAGCACTGCAAGGCAGGGCCAGGGAGGCACCTTGGAGTCCTGAGGCTGGGAGAGGAAACAGGCACACAGTGGGAGCTGGGGAACATCCTGGATGGAGGGGATGGCTGAGCCAGGACACTCTGGAGACTGGAGGCACCCAAATCCTCTGTCCCAGGCTGTGCAGTGCCTCCCCTCAGACAGGAGCTTCAGACAGCCCCATGTTTTGGGCTGTACCTCCACAGCAGTTCTTTGTCAGTATTATTATCTCCATTTTTGTTATATTTTTCTTCTTAATTGAGGAAGAAGGTGAAACATTTGGACTCACATTGTGTTTGTGCACTGTAATTCTTACTATCAGAGGAAGGTGCAAAGGTGTGCTAAACCCAGGTGATGGCTCACAGCAGACGTGTGACAAGAGCCATTTGATTGTTTAAGTGTCCCCTGTTTGGGACTATATTACTACCTTATCATATATTATTTAGAATTTTGTCCTGATATCTGTGGTTATTTATTATGCACAATAAAAAACAAATTTCTCTGACTTTAGCTGAATAAAGCTCAGTTTGTTCTTGTTAGTTATACGAAGTCTTGTTCTTTCTATGCATTATCTCAATTTCTGGGCATTTCCCCCCTTCATTTACTCCAAAAATTACTTCAGTACTAATGAATACTGAAAGACAGCCAAGGCAGGATGAACTTTTGGACAATTTATGCGAACATGACAGATGATAATAGATTTACTATAAACATGACAGGCACAAAAGACTTGACTGCTTTTTAAATACAGTGATACTGGAAGAGATTTATGGATATTTTCAACTGTTCATTAAAGAGAAAAATATTTTGAAACTATAGGCACTATCCTTTTATCCATTTTTGCCTTCCAGACTGAGTTGCAAACCTTTGATGTTTTCTTCACCAAAAAATAAAAGTAGTTATGAATTTATTTCTTCCAAGTACTTTCATTTTTGTGTCAATTTACAGTTTTTATTACATTCCTGGCAGTCCAAATTACAGTGTTTGGAGAGCACCTAGAGTCCACAGCTCTGAGTTTTCGGAAAATAAGGACTAAGTTCACTTAATGATGCTTTCTGGCTACTGTCTTTTTTCTTCTTCTTTAGTAATAAAAGGTTAATAAAGTCTCTGAATATTTTAACTGCCTATTAGACCAACCAACCCATTAAAGGTTATTCTATTTTAAATGAATGGAAGCCGCTTGAATTGATAAAAGTTAACATGAAATAGCTAGTACCTGTTGGATCAGGTTAATAAAAAGCAAAGCTTTAAACATGAAAATCATGTGTAAATATGGTTCCTGTAGTTGACCCAGGTATCAATTCTTGCAGCCAGACAGGCATATTCTTAACTGTTTATTCTCAGTCTGCTTCTGTGCCCTTACAAATCAATAGTAAGCCTCGCTTTCAACTTCATTGCAACTGATGTTGTTGGCAGTCAATGATTTTGCAAGATCAGTTCCAGATACTGGAATAGTTTCATAGAATTATTGGATTCTTTCTTTTTAAAATAGCATTAAATTCATAAGTAGGAATTTAAGGAATTTAAATGTGAAAATATATGCTCTTGCACTGCTTCTTAAAACCATTGTAGCTTGCCAAATCTCCTATCAAGTCAAAGCAGTTCACCAAAATGATTGCAGGAAGGATTGTGCAGTGCTTGAGCATCTAATCCCACATACCCACAGTACTGAGCATGCCCTCATTTTTTTAATAGATGGAGAAAGATGGAGAAAGAGCAGATTTGGGTGGAAAATAACATTTTTCATTGCAACCTTAGAAGGTTGGCAATTTTGTAACAGAACGATTTGAGCATTCTGAGACCCTTCAAAAGAAGGCAGGAAGCTTTAAAAATGCTTCGTTTTGGAAAAACAAATAGCTGAAAGTGGTATTTTACTAATTTTTATTGGAGTTGTATTTCCAACTTTTGAAAATTAATTTAAGAGCCACAAACCAACACACATTTATGAACAACATAATGCTGTTGGAGATAATGCAAATGTCTTTATAAATAACATAGTATAGCTTAAATCATTATTTTTAATGCCGCTTCCTTTTTTTTTTTTTCCCTATATATGAACAGATCTGTGCTGGTCTGCATTAATTAAATGTAGGTAGGTTTGTAAGGCCAGATCATCATTACTTCTGTGTCCCTGATTTAAATCTGCAGTAAAACATTTCTCCATTTAGTTTGGTGCTTTTGTGTCATATTTCATACACTAGTTGTCTCTTAATTAAATCCATGATGGCCCACCAACACAGACTATTAAAATAACTATACTTTGCACTTGACATATTTATGAGACAGATTCATAAGAGTATAGACTGATACTTGAACTACTCACTGAGAAATGCTAATAAGATTATGATGAAGGTAAGATTAGAACATTCGTCTCCTTTTCGCTTCTCTCTTCTTTATAGAAATTTATTTTTATAACTGCAATTCACTATTTCTATTCCAGGCTCTTTGATGTTGTTGTATATACCAACAGTTCTTTCTGTGTGGATTTATTGTGGCAATGAAGAGTGGGAAACTGCTAATTTATATCACACCAGCAAAGTGCATAACTGTTGTGTTCCTTGCAGTATGAATGTTTGCAGACGTCTGTAAACCTTCGCATAGGATTGACATGTTCAAGATAATACCTTGGGAATTGGGTGATGAAAAATATGGATAATGGTGAACTGCCACATTGTTTTACCTTTATTGCCTTACTCCTTCAACTCTCCTGTTGGTGTAGAGAGGGCTGAGTCTGCTCCTGGACGAGGGAGGAGACAGTGTCATTGTACCTGTAACCCCTCAGTGCGTGTTTCTGTGTATGTGACCTCTCAGTGCATGTTTCTGTGTATGTGACCCCTCAGTGCATGTTTCTGTGCCTGTGACCCCTCAGTGCATGTTTCTGTGTATGTGACCCCTCAGTGCAT
>JAHLSL010000008.1:18191027-18257494 GCA_025920805.1 Petroica traversi | reverse complement strand
ACCCCTCAGTGCATGTTTCTGTGCCCGTGACCCCTCAGTGCTTGTTTCTGTGCCTGTAACCTCTCAGTGCATGTTTCTGTGTCATGCACGCTGTGGCCTTGCCCATCCCACAGCCGTGGCAGGCACAGTGTGGTGTCCTGAGCTGTGCAGTTGCTCTGGCCATCCTGCTGTCACTGCAGTGTTGGAAATACAACTGGGTGAATGGCCTTGGTGGCTAAGGAAAACAGAAAAGCAAGCAAATTCACAAGTCATATCACCTGAAAGGCTGTTAGACATATGGACTAAGATTTGATCATTCACCTGTATGGATATATTGGAATTGCCTTCTTAGCATTACTTACTAACAGAATTACTGACATAATGTGTTTGTTAATTTTCTTAGTAATTTGGATGTGGAAAGTTCAAGGAACTCCATGTTTGAGAATAACTTTGCTATAAGTGAAAGAGCTGCTAAATGAAAATCATCAAGGATTTCTAGCATTTTTCAGGACCACAATGTTCACCTCTGAGGGATCTTTCCTCTCTCTCTCTTTTTTTGCCATTACCATTCTTCCATGGAAGAGCTTCTGTTCATCATTGTGTCGGTGTCCAGTTGTGGTACAAATGGAAAGGGTTCTAAATACATGCAGCTTGAAAGGAATTTATTTTACAAGTGGAGTCTATAGAAAGCCATGTCTACATGATGTTCAGATGTTCTGGAGAATAAATACATTGCTGTGCTTCATCCTGGTATTTTCTGTGAATGCAACAAAAGCATCAAATGCTGGGATTTAATTTAGAAATAAATACGATATTAGAAAGTAAGAATAATAAAGTTATATTAAATATTTCATCCTCTACAGAAATAAACCAGCTACAGTTCAGGGAGCTTCACTAAGCACATTAAGTCTAATAAAATCGCCTACACGTACTCCTGATACTAGTAGTAATTAAAATAACTTGTTTCAAAAAACTGGTCCTATACATGAATACTTATTGGCAATTATTTCTAAGTTCTTCAAACCAAAGATAAAGTAATTTGATTCACACACAATGTTCTTGTAAACGTGGTTCATACTGGGTTTTATATGCAGCTTAGGACTGTTAATTGCCATTTTGAGCCTCACAGTAAAATAGAGTTCAATATGTCGCTTTTTCTGAAGTATTGAGAAATGTTTGAGAAATGCTTGTCTTAGTCTAATCAACTGTGAATAATTTATTTCTGAGTCCTACTTTTCAGTATAAATGGATCTGACTTTTCTCAGGGCTTCTCAAGTCTAATCAACTTGTTACATTCATTTAATTAAGGAAATCTGTAATGAACTGCGAGGTGTATGTACCAACAGGCTTTTGTGTTGTGCAAAATCGGTGTATTTTCATTGTGAATGCGAATGGGATTGTTTGTAATGACAGGTAGCCTCTACTAAAGACATCAATTTTTTTCTACACATATGCAATATGAATAACATATAAACTGTTTTCTGAAGCACCTCTCTCGTGGTGGACCCACCACTCAGCTTCCCAAAGTCACGCAGCAGTAGCTTTCAGGCAATTCTCATTTCTGGAAGGGTTACGAGTACATAAATGTTCTTCCATGTCTCAAAGGGGAGGAAGATATAATAGAGGTATAACATACAAGTGTGAGGATTAGAAACTGACTTTTTAGTCACAATTAGCCTGAAAAAGATCATCACTCTGGAAGATTAAAGCACTGGTGCAAGCTTATGGTCAGGATCCACATACCACTCACACGGGGGTGAGCTAAGGTGCTGATTCAAAGGCCTCTCTGTTTTTCCCAACCTTACATATTTTTTTCCCTTTTCTCTGAGAAATCAGCATCCTAGGAAGGGAGTAGCTGGTACAATAAAGGGCTTTTATGTCATATATGCATTTGTTTTTAAAAAGGCCCTATATTTATTTTTAAAAAATGTTCAGAAGTCCATAATTTCTCTCATATTTATGTGATATAAGGAATTTTTTTTATTAGAAATATAGAGAGATGCTGTGGAGATTGACATATTATTTTTTTTTCTCCTTATCCTCAGACAAACTCTTCAGACTCAGAGAAAAAGTCCTCAACCCTGGTCTAAAATACTGTCCTGTGCTTATGGGTTATAAAATGAAAATCATCAAAACCGTCCTTGACAGGATGTTGCTTTCCATTAGTTGATTAAAATGGTTTATTGTTGCCTACAGCATCATTACTTGAAATGTATTTTTTAACAAAGAGCAGATGTGGCCATGTCTTGCACTGTTTCTCTTTGTGTGGTTTCTGATACAGAAGTGAATCACTGCCTTGGCAGATCCTCCTGTGCAGAGGGAGAGGGAAAGGTGTGGGGCTCAGCAATTGCCTGGGGTGTCAGCTGGTAGGAAGGGCTGTGGAACAGTACAACAAAAAGTTGGAGGCAAAATATGTAAACTTGCAAGCAGCAAGACCTCAGAGTAGGAAAAAAACCCCAACATCTGGAATTATCTGCCTGCCAGTGCTGTATGTTTGCTCTGACAAAGCAAGAAGTGGGTTTTGGCATTTTTTTCAGACTGACAACTCTAACGTTTTAGACAGAGTATGGAAATGGAGACTAGCTGATCGTAAAACATTAAACAAGGTTGCATGCCCAGGAACTCTCATCTATCCACTGCTGTTACAAAGATAACTGAAAAAGTCCAAGTCTTTGAGGTGTATGTTAAATTTCTTTGTTCCTTGTCCCATCCATGTTTGATGGGGGAGCAGAAATCTCAATAAAAAATCCCATTTCCAAAACCAGGGGTCATTTCAAGCAATAGTTATAGAACAGGTACCTTTCCATTCCCTAGAACAGTTTTTCTAAGGCACGTCATCTTAGATGATAATAGGGTCTTTCACTAGCAAATCTCAAATTATTGGCCATATGACCTCCTGTTCAGTAAATATTTATTTGAGAATCATAGGTTAATTAATTTCCATTGTTTCTGTTTTAATTCTATACATGCTTATACTATACAATTAGATAAAAACACAGCCACGAGTAAACGTCGCTCATACAAAATGTTTCTATTACCCTTTACTTTTAAAACCATTAATAGATTATTAGGAGATATAAACATTGGAGACCATGGATCATATTTGCATGTTAATGAAATCCATGAATTATGCATTATTTGCTATGGAGAATACTAGAAACAATATTCCTCCTTTCTAATAGCTATAAAAGCTGGAGGTTTCCTGGAGCACACATCACATCCCCTCTGCAATACCTTCTAATAGAAAGAAAGAAATCCAGCTTTTCAAAGCAATCTCTCACTAAATGAAATAGATTTGTTTGTGTTGCTTTGTAACACACAAGTGTGACAGTTCATTTTAAACAAAATAGTTTTAATAATGTCATTACTAATATCTATTTGGTCATCTCTCTGAAAAATGGTGTTTTAATAGGAATGTTTCATTTTAATAAATGGCAGAAGAGGCAAGCTGCCCTGAGTCAGCAGGAAGTGGATATACACCAGAGAACAGGCTGATTGTGTTAGATTCATCCAGAACATTGAACAGCACACAGACAGTCCAAGAAAAAGCAACTGGCTGTATTCAAATGATTAGTCTTACTGCTATGCTGTAGCACAGATTCACACATTCTTCTATTATTCCTTGACCTTCTGCCAAAAACTCCCACTTCAAGTAATAATTAGAATTAGTGTTTCCAGTGCATGCTTCCATCTTCCTAACAAACAGTAATGAAATGTGGCTTTTACAAAATATGCAGTTAATTAAACTTTTTTTTTTTTAACATTGTTTGATTAATACAGTTCCCCTGTGCTAGCCCCTCATTGTGCCTGACTACCTGGGATTGGTGAATCGAAAGAAAAGCATTATCAATAGGATGAGTGAAATTTCAGAATTTTGCACTTTAGAATTGCTTGTGCTTTTAAAATTCTATTTTCTTCTTGTTTTGTTTCTGTCCTGAAATAAACTGAAAAGAAAGTCTTTATTTGTAATCCTGTTTTTTGAAGTCGAGGACAGTATGTGTATTATATAACAACTCTACAAATACCCTCAGTGTGAATTTGAAGAACATATATATCAAGTGCTACAAGATAATAAGTGGATTTCTAGGCAAGCTTTTTGAAAAGGTGTCTCAGCACTGTATTGCTTAATAACACTATGCAAATAGATACTCTGATTTCATTTTTTAAAAATATTATTTCATGCTTTTTTTACTGTCTGCCTTAATTATCCAAATGCTGAACAAGTATAGTCTTTTGATTGATGAGAGTTCCACCCCTTTACCCACACCCCTGCAAATATGAGGCTCCACAGTTTAGTACCATAAATCACTGTGATTGTATAACTTAACTACTGTATGATCAGAGATCACATGCAGTGGTAGCCTGGATATGCATTCATCCTTCGTTATGAATGTTTTAGGACTAAATTTATTCTGGATGTTTGTAGAAATATCAGTTTCTTCCCTCAAGAAAGCAATGCATTTTAAATAGCAATTCTTGCAACAACTGGAAATAATCACAAAAGTCTTCTATTTGCAATCTTCATTAATGTGAGTTATTTCATCACTTTAGGAGAAATCTTTTCAGAGGAAAACAACAATTAAACCCCTCCCCCCAGGCTCTGACAGCTAAGGCTCTATGGATCAGCCATTTTAGTAATTAACCACAATTCCTCTGATTTGTGAATTTCCAGATGATGAGGCAGGAAGCAAGTTACATCTTGGAGAAATTGCCCTCAGGAGAGAGGAAAAACTATTGCGAGGTTGACAGCACAACCTTGTACCAGCACAGTTTCCTTTCCCCAGTGGTTCAAGGAGTTCCAAGCACCCTCCTGTAAATCATCAGCTCACATCTATTTATTATCTTCCAGCCCAGTGCACAACACTATCTGTTACACACGGATACCAGCAATATTGCAAGGTGGACTCAAGGGATAAAAGACAGCAAACCCTGCACACCTCCTATGCCTGAGTCACACCCACTATAAAGTCAGGCTCTGTTCATAAAGCACATACTCTTGTCAGAAATGAAACAGTATGAACTGTTGTGGTTCGGAGTGGAGCTTTTTTAGTGTTTCTCCAATATGCTTGATCTTATCATCTTGATGTCTTTGTGTTTTTATACAGAGACAAAATTTATCTGCATAGTAATGGACAAAATGTCTATGAAAATATTGCTATTCATTCAATGATTGTTGTTATATTTGGAGTAGGCGCCAGCCTCACTCTGTGATGCTTGTCCTGGAATATCAATAAATAAATCATAAAAGCCAATGCTTCAAATATTGAAAAATTCACACTTCAAACTGTGTTTTGAACTATACTGAGAGCAATGCCTCAGATTGTCCTTTTGCTTTATATGAACAGAGGAAATTCAAAGTAGGAGGAAGTGTCTCCTGGGATTTGGCATAGGGGAGTGCCACAAACCATCAGCCTTCCTGTCTCTGCTGTGCCAACGAAGCCTCTCCCGGGATGTACCACGAGAAGCAGACAGTGTGTCTGGGGATTTAATATGGCTTCAGATGAAATTATCTCCTGCAGAATCCACCTTGCCTGTTGTTTGAGTGCATGCAAAGGAGCCAGGCAATGGTGAGGAGCCGGGCCACAGCAGGGCAGCTGAAGGCTCAGAGGAAAGCAGAAGCATCTTCCTATGATTCTGTTAAGTGAAGTTCCTTGCACCACAGACTTACTCTGCTGGTGAAAATGGGACATCACGCCTCTTTTTCTCCTGTTTGGAGCCCAGTGTCTGAGCCCTGCTCACTGAAGGCCCTGCTCTGGGGCCCATTTCACTCCTCACTAGTAACAGATATCTAAATTATAGGGTGTGATTGACAGCATTAAAAGGAGAAATGAGGGCAAATGTCCTTCTGAAAAGCAGACTCTAGTTAAAGCACGAGTGTTTGGGCTAATGCCCAAGTTACAGAATGACTTTCCATGGTTTGCACTGTGTGTGGGACCACAAGGCAATTCTAATGGTTCTTTTTCTTTTGCCTTAAAAGCACTGAAATTAGCTGAAAGTTAGAAGTAGGAATGGTATTTTGTAGTAATTGTAAATGCAAAGTTAGACGAGTATTGGAAGTCATTCAGGTACATCTATTCAAAGGCCAGAAGAAAAAGCACTGCAGGTATTCAGTGAGTTATCTGATTAGAAAACAGCCTGGCACAGATGTGATTTCTGCTCCATATATCAAGCTATGGCAGGCTTTTGCTGCTTCATTATGAAAGCATCTGAAGTAAAATAGGTTTTGGAACATAAAAAATGACAAATTTGGAAAATATCTATATGCCAGATGGGTGTAGGAAGAATCCTTGTGACAAATATATTATTAAGGGACTATGCATAAGGAAAGAAACTGTGCCCAGTTCTTCCAGGGATGGACAGGCAGGAAGGTAGCGTCTCACTGCGTCTAATGTATTCTCATCTAATCTAAATCTAATTAATTATGTTGCATCGCTGACATAAAATGTAGGCACTGCGCACAACAAAGGAAGGCTGCACGGGGCTTGGGAGGCTGGCTGTGCCCTCGCTGCTGATGTTGCTGTGCTGGGGGAGCCGCTCGGGGTCAGCATCCCCGCCGGGGGAAGGCAGAGGCAGCGCCGGGCAGGGGAGCTCATCCCGGCCCCCGGTGCTCCCGGAGGGGCTGAGCGCGCCGTGAGCGCCCCGCTACAGCTTCTGCTTGCGTTCCGCGGAGAAAAAGGAGCGTTTTGGCCGTGGCTCCGCTCATGCTTTCGGAGATGGGTGTCCCGGAGCGCGGTCCTGCGGCGCCCGGGAAGGCAGCTCAGCGCGCAGCTCCCGGCTCCCGGTGTAGGAAGGGTTGCTGTTATCTGGAGCTCGCCCACCTGAGCTCCCCGGCTCGGAACACATGGCACTGTGTGGGACAGCTCAGCAGCAGGGCTGGGGATCCGCGGTGCACAGAAAAGAGGCTGAGTCCGGTGCCAGGAGGCTCCTGGGCAGGCAGCAGCGCTGGGGCTGTGCAACAACCGGTCATGGGGCAGGACTGATGGAGGGACCCTGGAAACTCCAGCTTTGCGATGTGGGGCCGGGAGGATCCTTCAGCCCGGAGGGGTGGGGCCTGTAGAGCCTTGAGGAAACCTCACTGCCTCTTCCTGGAAGCAGGCAAGTCAGTATTTCAGCTTTAGCTTAAATAACGCAAAAAGTCATGCACGCTCTGGCCGGCCACTCCCATCTGGGTGGCTCATGAGGTCTTAATAGCAGCCAGAGGAGCTGCAAGGAGGTATCACACACACTTGAAGGGGGTTTCAGCCTTTGGTTATTCCCCAAAACAGGATAGCATACCTGGTTTGGATTCAAGGTGCAAATGATCTTGCCATGATCGATGTGTTCGGAACTGAAACAGCAATGGAGGTAGGGAGGGTGGTATGGCAATCGTATCATTTGGCTTCACATAATTTGATTGTACTGATGCCTCATCCACTATCTGATTACTCTTTTCCTATTTAAACTCAGCCAAACCAGGAGGCTTTTGCTCACGGGCTTTTAGTACTATTTTATTTGGCAGTTATGGAATAAAAGAATTTTAGTATTGCCTTAGAATTTCTCCTGACATCTATCACAACCAATCCAGCTCATATGTGGGTGAACTGTGTTTTGATCCAATTATAAAATTCTATTGGAGTCTTGTTACATTCTTATCCCATGTGCATGTTGAAAAATTCAAGAGCAAAAGAAAATTCTACAAAATGTTTCTCATTTACTGTAGGCTTGGAGACACAAAACTGCATCACATAGTCATTTGTGGAGGCTAATAGCAACCTAGAAAAACAACATATTCTTCAGGAACAAACCCACCCTCTTAATCAGCAGCAAGACTTAGAGGGAGAATAGTACAATCTGTGTATAGATATTACTGATAATCTTCTTCTGGAGGCACAACCTTACTTTTGTCAGTTGTAGCAATGAGAACTTTGCTGATGTTCATCCTGGAAGTTACAATGAAAAAGGATCTGCCAGTCTGAGGACATTTTGGAGAGTGCAAAAAAATGACAAATTTGGGAGAAGCGAGACACAAAATGACCGAGGTAGCACATAGCTAGTGTCCCAATGGATTGCAATGACTATAATACTTAAAAATGAAGATACTTTACACACTCTTAGCATCTCTATAGCAAAATAAGCATTATTGAATCAAGGGCCCGTACACTATTTGATTACCATGATGGAGAAGTTGATCTAGGATATTTCTATCTCAACACTTCCACTGTCTTCAGGCTACAAAACATAATAAAAAGAATTAGGTGTCTTCCTTGCTCATCAGCTATAGAAAGCCATGCAGAGGTGTAGCTTCACAGAGTACTGCTCCCAGGGGAGGAAATATTCTTGCTCCAAAGCTTTCTGCCTCCATCCTGGTGGAGTCTCTCATGCACCTAAGGAATCCCCATCCTAAAGCTGGGAGGTGCCAGGACCAAGCCAGGCAGCAGTGGCAGGGACAGGGCGAAGTCTGGAGCTCAGACTTCATCTGGGGGCTGATCAACCACATGGAAAAGCCAACAACTCTTTGACTTTCTCAAATACTGCTTGGAATTCGTCTCTTTCAAGTCTGTAGGGATCCTGTGGCTGCCCCCAAGTCAGATGCTGGGTGGCCCTGCTGGGCTGGACCTCTCTGCCTTGCCCAGCTGAACCTGGGGCCACTCTGCTCCAAGGCAGCAGCAAGGCCGTGCTGGGGGTGGGGAGGACACAGGTGTCCCTGCAGGAGCTGGCCACAGGCACCCTGCCCTGCTGGGCTGGGAACTGTGCGGGGAGAGGCTGCGAGGGGAACACCCAGCAATGCTCACAAAGCTGAGCAGCCCAGCTTCGTGCAAAGAGGAGAGGTGCATGTGTGTCAAAACCATGTCAGGTCATTCCCAGGGTTGTCTGCTCCTGGTTACATCAGTTTGGCCTCCCTGTGTTTCCAGTAGCTTGATGGTTAGTCCTCTTTTCCTTATTTCCAGGGTACAGACAGGTTGTTGATCCCCTGTTCCTGAATGCTGTCTGTGCTCTGCACCTCGTGGGAGGCTGATAAACGTGGCACCTCTCCCCGTGGCTTCCCCTGGTCACTCTGAGCCCCATCATTAAGCTCCAATGCAAAAATCTGTTTAGTCACAGAAGCAGATTGCTTCCATGAAGCGCAGAAATGTAATTTGCCAGTACTAAAGCTACAATATTAAATACTAACATGAAGCTCCTTCCCCGTTTCAGTTCTTTATAGCAAAAAATACTTGGTGTGAAATCTTGTTTCTAGAAGGGTCAATGATAAAATCTGCATCAGTGACAGAGCAGCTTCTGCCCCTCCTATGGTGAGTGGTTTTACTGGTTTTGCATTTAAAGCTGTTCCAATGCATCAGTGCTTTTATTGCCAGTCCAGAGCACTCCTACACTTGCAGAGCTGGTGAAGAGGCTATCTCCATATTCCCTTGGCCCTGTCCGTGTCCCAGGCAGCAGGACAGCCCTGTTGGGGTTTATTCTGCAGTGGCAATGGCCAATGTTTCAGCTCTGAGGCACAGCACACTCCAAGAGCAGCCGTAAGCCAATGCGCCTCACCTCAGGCTCCAGTCCACTGTAGTTAATCATTAAATAATTCTCCTGGTGATGTTATCCAGCGCTGATAAATTACAGATTTCATTGTTTTGCCTGGAGCAGCTTTAAATTGCGTTAATTTCATTGAAGATTGACATTGGCTTTTATTTCCTTTTGCTACTGTTTTGTCCTGTAAAGTGACACACACTACAGACTTCAGAGTGCTCATATAATTGGTACAGTAGATTTTTTTCTTATATTCAAAGAAAATTTTAATCAGAGCCTTTGAAATACCAAGAACATTTAGATCAATAAAATACTAATGGTAGTATATTAGAAGAGGAATATTAGAACAAATCAAATAGCTTTTTAAATAACCTTATTGTTGACCGTGTTTGTTTTACATGTGATCTCAGAATGATTTCTAATTTTATACAGCAGTGAATTTATTCCACCTACAATACACGTTTCTGACACAGGGTTTTCTCAAAAACTGAAGATAAAATACATTATACATCTTCCTGATGAGCCAACTCTCATCGGTCTGATTCTCTCCTTTGGCAAAGGAAAAAAATATCCCCAGGTAGTCCTACTCTTTTCAAGCAGAAGAAAAAAGCTGTTTTAAGTTAGTGGGATCTTGATCTGTTCTTTGATGACAAATTCCACCTATTTTGAAACAATTAACATAATGGTTCAATGTGTATTGAATAAAGTATATGGAAAATTTTGGAGCTCTAATTTACAACTAAAAAGATTATATTAAATAATTTCTGTACCAGCAGCAATGTGACACAATACAGTAGACTGTTGTGGTAAATAAGAGAAGGTTTTGATTGTGCACTATTGTAGCTCCCTGAGCAGAATGTTGAGTTCAACTAGGAAATGTTGAATAAAACTTCATATCCCCTCTGAGGCTCCATATCACAGCTGGTATTTTTAATAGAGGTCTCTCTCAATATTTTCACTAGGGTACCTGGGGTTTGCTTGCTTTGATGAGGTTTTGTTTTTGGGGGTTTTTTTTTAAGCACATCATATAATGCAGTCTAAACCCCCACTTTGCTGTAAACGTGCACAGAAATTAATTGAGCAATAAATGAGGTGTCAGGTGCCCTGAGGCACTGATAGGTGTCAATGCCCCTGAGCAGCCTCACCTGGGGCATCCATCCCCATCAGGATTTAAGCTCAGCCCTTTACCCTGTTCATTCTCAGCAGTGCTGTGGGGCTGCTGATCTCCAGCTCCTGGTCTGTGTCCCCTGCTGATGTGGCCTCTGGCCTGTGTGGCCTCCAGGCTTGGTGACAGAGCTGTCCTGTCAGTTTGGACCTGGCTGGCAGTCTGTAGAGCGGGTCTGGCTTTGACCCTGAGCTGCAGATCATCCCCTAAGCTTGGCCCCCCGGGCCTGTGTCATCGCTATGAACATGCTGATTTTGGGACTTGTGGTTGAAGCTGCCCTGTTCTCCCACCAGCTGTCCTGTGATGGCCCTGGCCCTGCCTCCCTGTCCTGCTAGAAAAAGACATGGGTTAGTCAAGGTGAATACTTTAATAGAGTTTACTTAAGCTGGAGGAACCTGCCCTGCCCCATGTCTCTATAACCTATTTCTCATTAGAAATACAAGGTTTCTTAGGAGAATAAAAAAAGTAGCTAGATTTAAGATCTTGGCACAATTGTTCTGTGATAGCTTTTCAGATCTAGTGTTCCTGACCTTTCCTCATAGACATGGGGACAGGAGATGCAGCTGGTGCAAGCTGAGCTGAGGTTGTGCTCTTCTTTGATCTCCTGTGCAGCCAAAGGGTTTCTGTGGCAATCAGTGCTTGCTCACCTGCCTGATCTTGTGTCTGTCTATTCTGTGTAAACCTAAGCTACTGTTCATGAATTTTGTAAATCAAAACACAAACCTCTGGCATCCTTGTGCTTTGCGCAGGCTGTGGTAAAAGATTTGGGGTGGTAGTGGTTGGGAGCTGAGAAGAAGCTGGAGGGTTTGTCTTAGTTTGCTTTTTTTTTTGGGACAGAGTGTTAGACATTGAGTTGCTCCAAATTGCATGGATTGTTTCAAGGGAACTACAGTGATTTGCAGCAGAATGGATCAAGTTAAAATTCTCCAAAATACCTCCTCAATAAACATCCAGCTCTTAAGAAACCTGGAGCACTGTTTCATACTTTCATCAGAACAACTTACACATGTAGGCCATTTAAAGAAACAGAATAAATAAAGCACCTTACATTGCATTTCTCCACCATTTAAAAAAAAAATTATGGTAAACAGTGTCACTTTAATGGTTTGCCTGCATTTTTGGCCAACTTCATACAAGACTTATCAAGCCTCCAGGGTGACAAAGGGTCACTACCTACAGTAGTTTCAAGCCTTACATTCAGTTAGGCTACTGCTTGGGCAGGTTTTCCAGTTTTCCCCCCCAAAAAATGTGTAACATTCTCTATTTGTTTTGCCAGATTCTGATAGGACAAGTTTGAAGAAGAAGCAAGAGTCTGGGATATGGGCAGGCTTCTCCTCCAGGATATCTACAAGTGTATTTGGACGTGTGTCTGTTTAAATGTAGTATTAGTGTGAAGGTAATAGAAGAATATGGGCTCCATCCCACAAAGTTGTAGACTGGAGCACCTGCCAAATCTGATCCTCCACATGTGGGGTTTGATTGGCATAATATGTGAATGTTTTTTGTTTCCAACTGCTCTACATAGATTAGCCTAGAAGATTAAAAAAACATGTGGGTCCCTCCAAGTACTTGGGATAATATATTCTCATTTTAAAAGTGCCATTGAATATATTGAGTAAGGGAAAGAAAGGTATGAAATCAAGACTTTAGAAGCAAGGCAAAAAGTCACAATGTTTGTTTCATGATCTTATCACCTGGAGAGGTCTGAGAAGCAGACCTTCCAAATAAAAATAGCAGAATAATAAAACAATAATAGTAAAAAGCAGTGGTGAGGTACTTCAAAAAATATACGTTTTACAGAAGTGTAATCATGATTTAAAAATACAAAAACACTGTGACTCAAAAGAGGGAGAGCGTGGGTGTTTGCTGGGGATGAGTCAAAAGAGAAGAAATTTCAATTCCAGAAAGCAAATGCAAAAGATGAGGCTCTGTAAGTAGAGCCTGCAAAAAGGCAGACCAAATTTATGCATTTGTTCTGCATCCAGGGTTCACCTCCATGCTATGCAGAAGTCATTGATTAACTGACATTAGATTGAAATGGGGCAATTAGACAGAGTAAAATGTCTACAGCATAAATTATACAAGAAAAGTGTCTGAAGAGAGCCTCCCCTTTGTCTTTAAGACTTGCCAGCTGTTCCTTTTCTGCCTTGTGATTTTTACCTTTCCAGATAAGCATATTCCTTTCTCTAAATCAATCTGACGGAATGGAGCTGACTGTATATCACAGGGTACAGCTGTATGTCCAGATACATTTTTAATAGGTCAGCCAGTCCAGTGGCAAGATAGCACTGATTCATGTTAGCAGATGAGGAGGAAAATGATGCTGTGGGAGCACCTACAGCAGATACCGCTGCACACTTCCTTGGCCCTGATTACTTGAAACAGTTTGTCACATGCTTAAACTGAAACATGTGCTTTGGTCCCCTTTGTAGTCAGTGAATCAGGTGCTCAGTCTTCTACAGTATTGAAAATTAATTACAGGAGTTGGAAATCCTGCTGTTTTCCCGTGTAAATAAGGGAAGTAAATCACTGATTCATTAAAAAAAGAAAGCTGAGGCAGTTCTGTGGCTATGCTGGCTCAGTGCTCTTTGCTTGTAGCTGTGCAAAATGTGTTTAAATGCTTTTTTGCAACAGGAACAATGAAAACTGAGTGGTATTTTTAGGAACAAATTGCTTTAAGACTCCTCTTGTGGTCATGGCTATCATGGTGCGATCCAAAATTGCCTTAGTAGTGAATTCAGCTTGTTTGTAAAGGAAACCTGCTCTTTGCCCTGGTCCTGGGGTCGTGTGAGTCTCCACGCCACGAGCATGCTTTAGCTCTTCTGTCCCCCCACTGCCTAAAGAGCTGTGGGCTGTTAATGGGGCTCCCCAACCAACTCTTCTACAGAACCACGGGGTAGTTTGAGATGTGCCAAAGTTACCATTTTGACTGAATATGAATGGTCACAGCTGTGGCAGCAGAACCGCACTTTTATCTTTTCCATATCAGCACTGAACAGGGTTTAGGAGTGGGAGATTTGCATAGGTCTATCTTGCTGGGGACATTGATTTGTTCTCAGGGTGGGATTTTGCTTCCTATAGGGCTGCTCTGAGCCCTGACAAGAGTGGGAAAGGCAGCCTGTTCTCACACACTGGGGACTGAGCTGAGCGTCTTTACTGTGCAGTGTGCACTGAAAGCCTCTGAAGGACCACAGCAGGTTTGACTTTCGTCTGATATGAGGAAAGCAGCCCTAGCATCCACCTGTTTGAGCAACAGAAGGAAAGATCACATGGCTGTGCTTCGCAAGACATGTACTGGACTATTGTAAATTACCTGGGCATTAAGCATTTCCTGATCTTCCCTTTACTCATGATAACAAGATTAATTAATGAACTTTTCCACTGTAGAATAATGTGTAATTCATAGTGTGGACATGAGATGAAAACTTGAGCTTTTGTAAAGCCCAGGTTACTATTTTCAAATTGTGGAAGGGGGAAATGGGTGTTTAGAATTGCTGTTGGCCTGTGCAAAGTTCTTCAGCAAGGAGTCACTCTTGTGCTGTGTGCAGGATATGACAGTGAATTGGCCTGGACTGGTGGTACCTGCTGAATGACCTCTTCAGTTTGCATTTAACATTCAACATATTTTCCATGTAATTCAAGTGATATTTTCATCTACTCATTTTCAGACCTTTGTACAGAATGGTGGACCTGCTATTTCTGTTCTAGCACGGCACTGGTTCAAAGCCACACAAACATGATGGGATCTCCCTGCTCATCTGCAGCACTCAATACCCAATTCCAATTTTGTCAGGACTGCCTCAAGCATAGGGATTTCACAAAAATCAGATGTTTATCCTATTTGCTCTAGTTTAATGCTCCCAGCCAAGCAAAAAGGAAACCAGGTAAACATTTGGCTAAGTGACATTTACATTATTTTTATGCTGGGCTTTATCTGACATGTCAGACACACATTTAGTATTTTATAGATGTCTCCCAGCCTTCAAAAATTCAGATTTATGATTTTGAAAATATTTTACCTAAGCTGAGAGCATTTAACACTCTAATTGAGTTGAAGGGTTGTACATATCTCACCCAGTCCAATCTGAAAAAAAAGTGAAGTGTTTCCATTTTTCATGTATAGACCATGGAAAGGTGAAGGTTGACTCTAATGACAATATATTAAACATGAGAGAAATGTAAACCAAGCCAGTCTTACATGTGCTTGTTTGGTAATTTCTTGGTGGTAAGGAGTATTTATACAGCACTGAAGTTAAAATATCTGAATATCACAAAGCATGATGATTTTTTACAGTGAACTTTTATGACTCATTTGAAACGAACCTGCCAGTCATCATTAATGGTCTGTGAAACCCTATCCCAAGCTGGTGCCAAGTCTTTCCCACAGAAACATTGTGATAAGCTCTGCTGTGTTCACAGTAAATCAGGGAGTTTCACAATGAGTTACATGATAAGCTTTGCAGGATTGCTCAGTAAATCATTGTGTTGAACAATTACACAGTAAGCCTCCTTAGTTTTTTCTTTATGGGCACATCTGTCAGTAATGGATAAAAGTCAATTTTCATATTTTTATGCCGCTTCTACTACCTATCTCAAAAACAATTTATGGACACTTCTTAAGGTTGGTGGTAAGACCACTGTGTTAGCCTTTTATGTCTGCACATATGTGCTATGGTTAATAAAGGACTGGGGGACAGTGCACAAGGAGCCTGGAGAAGTCTAAAGGCATCAGAGGCTGATGGGAAAGGTACCCTTGGCTTTCAGTGGAGCTGTGCCTCTTTAGCTAAGCTGGCTTTTGTCTCAGTTCTCCAAGAAGATATGTATTAGGATTTCCAGTTTATGCAGGGATTCACATTTACTTTGCTCTACCTTAGTTTTCGTTGTCCCATTCTATTTGTTTCAGTCAGCATTGCTATAAGCAGCATCTTTCCTTCTAAACTCTGTTTGATTTTTTTCTTGTGGTTTACAGGACTATTTCTCTTGCTACCAGCTCCTCTGACATGATTTAACCTCTGCACCTATTTGTTAGGCCTAACAAAATTCATTTTTTACCTCCGAATTTTAGCTTTTCAGCTGTCTTCAAGACATCTCCCATTGATGTTTTCTTGTCCTTCAACACTGCAGACTGGAACTTGACTTCTTGCCTTTCCTCCCAGGCTAATGCCTGGTGCCACTTCCTGCCTGTCTCCAGGGCTCAGGCTTGTCTTGTTTGCTTTGCTTTCATCTCCTCCTCCCTCCCCATGTCTCACTGCTTCCTAGAGACTTGCAGAGCCTATGCCAAGTGCTCCAAACATGCAGTTTGCATTCTTCTTCCTTGGCAGAGCCTCTTAAACTCCCACTACTCCCACCCTTTGTGTGCCACTTCAAAAATGCACACCTTCTAATCTTCCAATCTTGACGAGAAGAAATAATAATAAGCAAATTTCCTTGTGCCATTTCAGCATGATTCCTTCAGGTGTATAAATTGTTGGTGTCAGATTGTAGATGTCTGCCTTTCAAAGAGTGAATGCTGCCTCCAGAAATCATTGTGTCCTGCAAAGGGCTTTCATGTCCTGCAAAGGGCATCGTGTCCTGTAAAGGGCATCGTGTCCTGCAAACGGCCATTGTGTCCTGCAAAGGGCCATTGTGTCCTGCAAAGGGCCTTAGTGTTCACCAGAACTGCAGGAACCAAATCCCCATCTGCAGCACAGCAGGAAAAACTCCAGTGACATCAGGGGCCATAACTCAGGTTTGTGTTGGCTGAAGGGCTGCCCTTGAGTGGGGACTGTGCAGTGCAAGCCAGGAGATAGTTACTGAGGCCCTTTTACCTCTTTTGGAAACCACTGCAGACACAGGAGAGGATCTCTCTGAAAAATAATAAGAAATATGAACACATTGCTTTGTGTTTTTAGAATGACCCTTCACATTTGTTTTATTGATGAATATCTTGGTAGAAAAATAAAATATTATGGTTCATGAGCTTAGAGCTGCTGCTGTCCTCCAAAATCCTGGCTTGAGATATTACCCTGTAAGTGAACATGAGATTTGCTGGTGGTAATCTCTCCTATGAGGTGGTGAAGCCAGGAAGGAGCTCAATTCTCTGCCAGCCAAGTTTTGTTGCAATCACTGAGAGTAAGGTTCGTGATCTCTTTTGTCTGTTTGAAGTCATCTTACTGTTTTCTATAGATGTTCAGTTGAGGTGCTTCTGATGTTAGGAAGAGGGAAGGGGAATGAGAAATATGGAATCCTTTCTAGTCTGCGTGCAAGGCAGGTCACGTACAGCATGCATTGCTAGTTTGAAAGCCCTCAGGAGGATGTCACAGGGCTCTGATGTAGTAAGATATGTGCAATATCAACATATATCATGAAATGGGATGTGCACACTTCGTGCAGAAGAAGGCTGTGTACTCTCAAAGAAGTATGTGTAGGTAGTATGTTACATTTTTTCTGTGTGGTGTGCATCTGTTGTGGCCAAATTGCAGATTAAATCCTGTTTTGTAGCCAGTGAAAATACTGACACATGCAGTTGTATGAGCAGCCTCCAAAAAGGGCACAGAACATGGGTGCTCCCCTTTCGTAGGGGAGCTGCCTTGTGCTGGGGTGCAGAAAACCTGCAGTTTTGTGACTGGGGGGTGTGTGTTTGTAAAACATGATGAGGGGAATCCAGAAGGCTCTGGGAAAGCTGGAATGGGATGAAGCTTTCAGGACAACAATCAGACCTATAGTTACCCTCATATGTAGTGGAATGTATGTATTGACACCAGCTTATTAAAGCAGGTATTTAGGAGTCAGGAGATAAATTTACAAAAGCATTTCATACTTGGGAGATGGGCCTTTGAAGCTGTTGTTCCTCTCTTTTATAAAAATCGGGAGACATGCTGAAATTGCAAACTGCCTTGTCATCCCTGGAATCAAATCTTCAAATGAAGAGGAAATCTTTTCTTTTTCCTAGAAAAGATACACTCGCTGGGTCTTTTCAGATACCATTTCTATTTGTGACAGGAACTTTTTCAAGGAAATGAGCAGAAGGTAGAACAGCATGCTGCTTCTGATTGTACATTTCTTAATATGCTTTAGAAATACACACACTGGCAACACTTTTACAAGAAAATGGCTCATCTTTCATTAAAGAATGGCTTATAAAAAAAGCCTTGACTTTTGTATGGCTGTGTATTTCATTAGGTATGTTTCATACTTCTCTGACAAATCCTAAATGGCAAATAGTCCTGAGTAGTACTGGGAAAGCAATTTTCTTTAAATGGTTCATTTAGGTGAATTTAGCAATTTTATTTTTTATATAAACTGAAAAGCTTTTCTTAGCTCAGCTTTTCCACTTGCCAGAATACAGGTGTTTAGTTATTGACAGAGATCATGCAAAATCCCCGTAAGACAGTGTAACAAGACCAAAAATACTTGCTTTCCAAATGTTATTTTTAATTACCCTGCATACTTGGATATTACCATGAGCAGGTAGAGTTAGATTGTTTGACACTAATGGGGAACACATCTGATTTCATCACTTTTTCTATCAGCTATAGGAACTGTGTGTGCCAAAAAACAACTGAGTGTACACTAACCCCAAAATAGCACCAGAAGTCAAGTTCAGAGTAGTTTTGATAAATGTTTTCTCCCAAAAGTCATCTTGTAACTTTGATCCATCTAACATGCTACTTCTAGCACAAATTGCTTTGAAGAAAAACAAAGGCACAGAGTAAACAGAAAAGCCAAGCCCAAAAAGATTCACATCAGCAGGCTTTGCAGTGAAATCATAGTGTACTCTCAAGCAATGATTTCTCTTACTCCCTCCTTATTACCCTTATTTACCCTTCCTTTGCCCTGATGCCTGAATTAAACTGGGATACAAGTGCTTCTTTTCTTTTCTGAATGTCCTTTAATTTGACAGCCTCATGGCCTCCGTGCCCTTCTTTGCCAAATATTGCCTTTTTGTAGACACAAGTTAATTCCTATCATATTGTGAGACAAGCCTGTGCACAGTGAAAGCCCAGCTTGCAAACTGCCTCGTTTCTTTCCAGCCCCTGAGGATTCTCAATATGTCAGTAAGAGCAGATAAAACTATCAGCATGTTCCTTCTGCTTTCTCCTGAAATTTTTTCTCAGCTGTATCCTGAAACATGGAGTGTTTTTTTTCTTTCTTTTTATTTTGCCCACTGCTTGCCCCATCCCCTTTCTTTCCATCTCCCCCATTTCCCACCTCCCCAGCAGGAATGCAATGGCAATAAATCTTCACTTTGTCTCCTTGCTGCCATTTGTTTGCATGGCTGGAAGGAGATGCACTGTCACTCAAGAGCCTTTACACCTGCCAATGCTAACGAGCTAAGTTTGACCCTCATTCTGATGGGTTATTTAGAACTTCACACTCATAGGAGAGTTGGAGTGTCCCAAAGGAGCAGCTGAGTGCTACTAAAAATATTCCTATTAAAAGATTTAATATGCTTTATGTAGTATGTATATTATTGAAGAGAACCTATTTCAGATCTAAAATACATTTTTTTTCATATCATAATTCAAGGTTCAATAGCAGAAATAAAATGATGATATTTTTATTGACTGCTGACACTTCAGGAGTTTATTCAGACCAATGGAGGTGATGCAGCAACTGCGGTTTTTAGCAAAGGTCCTTCTGCCTGGCCTGAGGTCTTGTCCTTTCTTTTTGGTGTGTGCATGTCTGTCCTGCCTGTATTCCAGTGACAACTTCTGCGTGATGGAGACTGAGTTGGGATCAGAACTGGGTCCTAAAAATCATTGTTTTGGTGACATAACTCAAAATGATGACAAATAGGAAAAGGAGATGGGTAGTTGCTCTAAAGACATTAAGTGATTAGTGATGGGTGAACATGATGTTTGTGGTCTGATAAGAAAAGCACTCAGAAGACTAAACACACATTTTCCAAACTCGTCCGGTGGGAAAGGGGGCGATAAAAGGCTGGTGGAGCACCCTTGGGAATTTCTCCTTGTCCATCTGGATGTGTAGCAGAGGGGGGAGTGCTGCCAGTGGCATTCTGCTGACGTGGGGCAGGTGTCCCCAAAGAGAAGCCAGGCTGGTACTCACTGAATTGTTTGGTTTTGGGTTTTTTTTCCTTTTTACCTCTGTGGACAGACTGTTATTTTATGAGAAATTTTCAGATTAAGGTCTAGACAACCTAGAGAGCCTTTCAAAAGATCCACAAACCCTATGAGCTACTGTGTTGTATTTATCTCTTAAGGAACCTTGTCATTAGGCTCAAATTAAAAATGAGCTGTCAGTTTCTATTAATAATTAATGCCGAAATGTTAGCACTTTGAAAGACTGTTTCAAGTGTAACACATTCCATTTAATGCTGAACAGTTTTATATTTACAGTAATTCCACCTTTCATCCCTTAATGTCAACCCCTAAATCTTTAATGCTTTAATCACACTTCTTATTTTGATATCCCAAGTGAGCTGTTCTAACCTGTGTCCGCTCCCTTTCGATAAGGTACACATTTTATACTGGAAGGTTAGTCAGCAGCACTTGTTAATTATTAAGGAAAACAAAATGCTGTTGCTGGAAAATTATGTTTGTTCCCAGCTGTATGTGTTACCTTTAATCTGTACTGACAAGAAGCAAGAGGAATCATAAAATAATCAGAGGAGCCAGGAGAGAGGATTGTTTGTGAAGAATATTACCCAGCAGAAATGTAGACAGCCTTGATTTGATTCCATAAATGAACCCAGTTACTGGGTAATGTATTGTTCTATGGAAATAACATATGTGTAAAATACGTAGTTAAAAGAAGGCTCTGTGAATTTGAAACCAGATGATTTTTGCTTTTGAGCTGTGATCCCTACAGCATATTCCTGGACAGCACTGTCTCAGTGAGAGCTTTGGTCTGGTGCATAGGCAACAGTAAAATTGCCCATCCTGCAGCATGTCTGAGCCAAGCTCTTTATTTGCAGCCTTCCAGTTGAGAATAGGGGAAAATTCTGCAGAGAAACAGGCCACTTAAATGTGTTGTGGAGTTTTCTTTTTAAAATGCTTTTTTTTGTCTCCTGTAAATATCCAAGATATAATAAAACAAACACTTGGAATTTTCTTAACTGCAAGGCCAATAATGAATATTCTGGAGAACTAGAAAAGGCACTTAAATTACTTCCAAAGAAAGGATATATTTTTGAACTTGTAGATATAAAAAATATTGCTCCAATTTGTTTGTTTCCCTTGCTGTTTCAGAATACCTCCTTGAAGTGAGATGTACTATACAGTTAATGGTATTTTTGATCAAGTTTACATAATATTAATGGGTTATAAAATGATATTAAACTTCTGCTTAATTACTGGGATCAGTAGAATGAGACTCCACCTTGCATCTGGCAGATTCATGTGCCACATATAACATACCTTGCTACCAATTTATGTTAACAATTTGTTATTCAGGTACATGTTTTCTGGGATAGTTGCTTGAGATTGTTATCCATATCTTTTTCCATGAGTGTTACTGTATGGATAAGGCAGAAAGGTATTTCACAGAAACCTCAGCTGGGCCCGTCCTTGGCAGAGACTGAAAATTAGGTCTGATGCTGGGGAGGGACCTGCTCTGCCTTTGGGAGCCCCCCATAAGGCTGTCCATATATGTACCATGTTTTAATCATGTGTATCTATCAGTGGAAAGACACCCAGCCTCTGAATTTGAATGCTAACCATTTTTCTTTAGTAACATGTTATTTCTTTTATTCCCCTGCATCATGTGCTCCTTTTCCTTCACATTGTTCATACTCATGTCTCTCATAGGCATACCTGAAAATCTCTCCATTGGCTTTGCACTGATAGCTGGGAGTTCAAACACACTGTGCAACTCGCAGCAAGTGCTACCTCACTGCCTGACAATCCATTTGAAATCAGGGGACTGTTACACTGAGACTCCAAAAAATCTCCATCCTGCTTGGCCTGGCCATTACCACCCAGGCTAACAGAGTGCTCTGTCAGTCAGTATTTTGCACCCATTTTACCCAGGTGATGGTGAAAGCATGAGTGGAGTTTCAATACTGTATTATGATCAATTCTAGCAGCATTGCCACTACAGATGCATGCATTTAAGTGAGACTAAACTGGAGTAAAAGAAGGCAGGATTTTCTCAGCCTGTGAACTACTCTTGTATTATCAGCTCTCAGCAATATTATCTGCTTCTTTTATCAGGCTCTCATTGTCTGGGCTTTTTTATAATTATATGAAGAGTGGATGAAGTCCTATTAAGTTGTCTGTGACTAGAAAAAGAATTACTGTGCTGATACTTTCAATCCTCACTGGCATGTAAAAAAGGCATTCAGAGTTTACTGAACGTCTACCTCACACATCAAAAAAGGAATAGAAAAATCCCTGCTGGTACATTATCATGCAAGCATCCAATTCTGTCTTTTCTTGCTGTGGAGACATGCACAACATACAGGAAAGACTTAATATTTATAAGATGCCCAACAGGACTAAACAAATAGACATGTGTAGAATATGTACGTTATTCATTACAAACATGATTAGTGTTTCTATATAATAGATGTGTTGTTAAAGCACAGTGGATTCTTCGAAGTTTACAAGTTTGTTATGAATTGATTTATTCATGAAATGCTTTGTTTCTATGACAACTTTATTGGTTTGCCTGTGGTCTAAATACATATAGGCATGGCAGGAATTCTTCAGTACAAAACAAATTACATGCTCCCACCTGAATGGCTTGATGCCTTTAGGGAATGTACAGAAATAGTCCACAATGAGGGCTGAAATCGCCATAGACTGCGCCAGTATGAGAGGGCTTACTTAATAAAGAAAAACGCTTAAAGGTCCTCACAGCTTCCAACTCTGCAATGAAAGCAAAAGATGGAAATGAAGAAAGGAATCTGGTAGGAAAACATAAAAGGGACCCAAAACCCAATTGCAGAGATGCTAGTGTATTCAAGAAAATGCCACAGATCAAAGACCAGCACTCTCCCATAAATAGAGCTTGCAAGAAGCTATTAATATTCATAACAGATCTAGACCTACAAAAGAAACTGGAGAGCTATTGTTTAGTAAAAAATTAGTGTGAAAGTATAGGACATTAGTTGATAAAAGGATAGGAAGGCTTGCTAGGGCAACAAAAAATGGCATCAGAGAAAAAAGTCAATAAGTGGATCAAATAATAGAGATGAAAATACAGGAGCAATAATTAAGACAGGGACTTGGAAGAGAGGTGAGACCCCTAAACAGAGTAACAGTTTTCAAAGCATGCAAGACAGAAGTTACTTAGCAATCCCTCTATGAGTGACCCCATGACATTGGGTCTCTCCAAGACAGTATTGTAAACTATGGTAAAATGATGGTGCTTTGACTGCTTCTGTCCTGTGTGATGCAAAGCCTTTGGGAAATGATAAACAAGAGCAGGGGAAACTGAAACAGGCTCTCATGTTCCATCACCCATAATCTATCTGCTTTTCAAAGCAGAAGCAGCAGAGAGTGCACTTCCACGCAAAAGCAACTTTTCCAGGAAAGTTTTTTAATCTTAAAAAGCCACATATGAGAATTTCAAAGGGAAGAAGGAGCACCGATCCTCCTCTGCTTAGCCTGAAAGCCAGTGTGAAAATGCCTTAAATTAGAGCAAACCAGTGCCGATGCAAATTCTGTATTGGTAAACCACATACTGCCCCTCTATCTCTTCTGCCTCTCTCAGGAACCTGTGCTGTGGTTTAGGTGTTTCCATGCTCACTTGGCTCAGACCAGGTTTTTGCCAGTAATTTGGCTATTGGGCTGTCATTCATTGAAGTATATCACTGATTTCATCTCTTATCATAGAATGTTCAGAGCATGGGCAGATTTTGCACCATGTGGATTTAAGGATGCACTGCCTCCATTGCACTGCAGTGAAGCCAGTCTGTAAAGCCAGTGGGGTCCAGTAACTAAGATTTGTCTCAATGAGAGCCTTAGCCAAACACTGTTTTGCATTTGTGAACCTGCTTTGAAAGGAGACCAGGCTGATGCAGACAGGCACTGTGGGAGAGCAGAATCCTGAGGCCAGAAAGCAGAGAAAAGGAAATGCAGGTAGTGAGATGGGAGCTGCACATGGCTTTGTGCTGGGCAGGCACACAGCCTTCAGAGCTCACCCACTTGGTAAGTGCCTAAGACATTTGACTAATTTGACATGGAAGCACTAATAAAATAAAAAAGCTTCTCCAATTAGTACGTACTCTCTATTATTTCTGACTTGTGTTCTGACCCAGTCCCTTCCATATTCCTAATTGCCTGTGCTGCACTCAGTGATATCTCCTTCCACACACTTTTATGAGCTGTGGTCTCCTGCAAAAGGAGAGATTTGTGAGTAGAAGCTTCCATAATTAACTTGAAATGATACTGTTACTTCAGCTGGTCCAGCTGAGTATTTGCAAACTATGGAGTATCTACAGAGACAGACCTTAGAGGGAGTGATCACCTCCTGGACAGTGGGCCTCATTCTCAGCTGGTCATCCCTGTGTATCTTTCCTGCTTGCTTCAAAGCCCTTCATAGTAGCAATGGATATTATTTTGGGCTTTTTATTTTGGTTTTTTTCAGGCTGGGTATAAACCTTGAGAGAGAAAGGAGTGTTGACCTCAGCCAAATAGCTCCTTATTCCACCATGCCTTTGGGACAGAAAAACTGCTGAAGTAAAACTACTTGGTGTGCTGAAACAAAATGAAGGGGTTTTTTGTTTCTTACTTCTCCATGTCTAGATACTGAATCTTCTGTCTCTGGACGGAGTAGTTGCCCTTTCAGGATTCAATCTGGGTATGAAATGTGTAGTGAAGATCTCTTTTCTTTTTCAAGGAAAAGAATAACCACAAAATCGTTTTCCATAGGTGTTCCTTTCTTACTTGTTTAACCCCTACGTGGTGAAATTAATGCATTTTCAATACAGCTTTTGTTTTAAGGAAGCACATAGGCTGAACAGTGGAACAGGCTATCCCTCAATAAGGCACGGAGCCAAAAGTTGTTCTAAATCTCCCTTAATGGACTGGTGGAGGTCCTGCTCAGCACTCCTGAAATATCTGCTGGCTTTTCAGAACTGTTCCCAAGAGACCTGACAAAGAAGGGCTTCTGGTGGAACACAATAGGGCAGGGATGCACCAGAGGTTTGATGGCCAGAAGAGCCCCAGGACCCAAGGAACCTGGCCAGAAGCCAGGACTGCAGAGATGGGCAGCCTGGATGTGCAAATACCACTCAGCTGTTTTGTTACAGTTCTTTGTGCATCCTCTTCTCATTTTGAGAAACTGGGAGGCGTTTGGAGCGCACATCACAGGGAGTGCTGCATCTCCAGCATCCAAGGCAGGTTGAGGTGCACACGTGGTACCACCAAATAATGCTGCTTGTAACACATCAGCACAGCTCCTGCTACGTGGTGCATGTGTTCCAGTCAAGAATGGCTTTTGACAGACCTGCTTGGCAGTGAATTTAAAAACTATTTTTAAAGTCTCGTAAATGCTTTTATGGGCCCTTTTAAATGTTGTCTGAGCTATGTAGGAAAATGTCATAGTTTATCCCATAACTAACCACAATATTTAATTTAATGATGGCCATAAAACAAGTGCAACAAAGAGAAAACTGTTCTGAACTTTCTTGACACTGTATTCAGCAAATACTTGCTCTTTACCTGACATGCCATCATTTACTCCCTCAGCCCTCAGAGAACAGCATGATAGCTGAGCTATCAATACAGTAGAAGAAGTCATAGACAAGGAAAGTAAACTGTGATATTTTGAAATTAATGATGTAGTTCACTTGATGCACTGCATCCCTAATAATGAAAAATCTAGAGGAAAGAGCTTGCTCAATGAAATTTTGAAAATATCTGCATTTCAGTCGTAGGCTGTGTGATGTCATTTGTGCATATATAAGGATATGCCTTAAATGATCTGATGTGATAAGTTTATGCAGGCAGTACTTTACACACGCATCAAATGCTTAACTCAATAGAAGTGACCCTTTCCACTGCCTCTCTGGGCTTGGGCTTGTGTATGTTCATGTGTGTGCATACACATGCACACAGAGGGGCTAGGAACAGGTACCCTTTTTCATTAAGTAAGTGACATTTTCATGCTGGTACAGCATCTATCTATCTTCTTTCTGGCAAAGCTGTGTGCCTTTCAGTCAGCATCTGACTAAAGATCAATGAGAGAAAGCTTTTTGAAGGTGCTTTCAGGTCCTGCGGCAAGGGAGATGATCAGAAAGCTGCCATAAGCTTCGGACCCACTTGACAAATGAGGAACTATTTTGGTGCTCTGTAAACTGCTGTCACATCAGTTAGAAACACTAATTAGAACTACTTTGCTGTTGAAAGTGTCCAGTGCATTAAATACCACTTCTGCTTATTGCAATTAGCTTATCCATTGACTTACACTTATACCACAAGACTATCAAAGATGGAAATGCATAAGGGATTGTTTAATAATTTATGAGGGAAATTAGAACTGAATGGCAAATAGCTTTTGCCTGCTACCCTTTGACCTTTCATTCCTTGCAGAGCATGAAACTCACATGTGAAATGTGCTCATCCTTGGTTTTGTCTAGGTGGAGAAAAGTCATCAAACCAGGATGCGCAAGTAAACAAACATCAGATTGTGTCTTTTTCTAGGTGATGTGGAGATTAAATGATGTGGGTAGTTTCTGAAAAGCCATAGAACATTGTGGTACCACACAGTCCGTAAAGAGAGAATTTTATACACTTCCTATACTGTTCTTCAAACTGGTTCTTGTTATTGATAATGCAGGGAATTTTATTCAATAATTTATACCATGTGCAATTGGTGATAATTTTTAATGACATTTTTTCTTTTTAGTGGGCAAATTTGCAAATTAAACAATTTAGTAAAAAGGCGAAGTTGTAAGGACTGAGACAACTTCACATTTTTTGTTTAAAGGTAAATTATGAGTCCATAATATTTCAACATGCCTTAGGAATAAGAACAAGGAAGCAACATTTTCTTATACTGTAAAAGCCAGAAGTATTCCAGCCATTAGGAATGCCACGACTCTACATGCTACACAGAAGTTTCTAGCAGAGAGGGAAAAAGAAAATATCATTCCAAATAGCTGACTTGCAATCTAGCACACAACATAAAATCATGAGGCTTCATTCCTCATTGCTTTTGTTACCTTGGTCTAAGCACTTATTCTTTCTGCTTGGACTCCCATTGTTGAAATTTGTTCTTAGTTTGGCTGCCAGGATGTTAAAGATAAGGATTTGTAATTTGTTGTTTTAAATATAGACAATCTTACCACCACACATACTTCTCAAGAGCTGAAATTACTTTCTCCTGAAGTGATTTTTGGGGTTTTGTTCTCAATTTTTTTTTTTGTTTTTTGAGACCAGTCCAAAGAGCCCCTGTGTTCTGTTCCCAAAAAATTAGTAAGGTATGACTCCCTGACTTCAAATGCCTTCACTGCCTATGCAATGGTCGATGCAGAATATCTGCCTGAAGCCCTGCATTTCATCAGACTGCTCCACACAGAAATGTTTCTGGGAAAAGTAATTACTATTTAATTTTCAAAAACTTTAAATTATAGAAGATAAAATGCTATCAACAAAGGAATGGGCACATATGCATCTACCAAAATGCAAGTATAAATTGCAGTTTAAAATGGTTTGGTTCTTTGAAGCTTTTCATAAGTTTGTGGTTTTTTGTGGTTTAGGAAGGAAAAGTGTCTGGAAGAGCAGAACAGCGTTGCAAGATCTCAAGCCTTAACTGAACCTCCTCAGCCTGGTAACACCAGAGACCAAATGATCTCATTTGTGCCCTTCACTTTTGCTTCCTGTAACTGGGAGAAGGGAGAGAATTTGTTTGGTTTTTTAAATTAGATTAACTTGAAAAGCAAGCCCAAAGATGATGCAGCAGACCATGCCTTAGTTTGCCATGCAGAGCTGTCAGAGGGCTGCTGTGGTTTGGAGCAGTTCAGCTCCTTGGTCCCTTGGGCAAACTGCACTTCCTGCAAGTGGCTCTGCCCTTCTGCCATGGCAGGAGCACAATGGAGACATCCGATTTTAATTTTCTTTTCCCCGTAAATTCACTGCATTTTTGAGGGTTTCTGGCCATTAGGGAGGTCCAGATCCATATGGGAGTTAGGGAAAACTTTTGAGGTTCAGCTGTGAATCTACCCTTACCACCAGCAAAGTTGCTGTTGATGCCATTGGAGCCAAGAAGCGACGCCTGGGCAGGAGGAATGGAGTGTGTATGTCAGTCTCAGCCTGAATCTTTGCTTTCCTTTATTTTTAATTGTCTGCTACCTTCTTTTAAGACTGGTTACCTTAGATTAGAGGGAAAAAGAGGATTATTTTTAAGCATGATGAAATTTAACTTGTAATTGCTGTTTCCACAGCAGCCAATTGAGAGGTAAGGGCATAGCTTTACCAGGCAGCTCCTAATCTCTAGGATTTACAGATGCTGAAAATGAGCAGGAAATCAGGGCAGCAGTGACCTACCTGCAGTGCAAGTGCAACACACACTCAGATATCCATGCTAAAGACAAAACATTCCTAGCAAATTTTGTCTCTCCTGTGCAGCTTTCAAAAATCTCATGGTTTGATGTTTGTGTCTGGTTACACCTAGTATTCATCAGACCCTGCATTGTATTTAATGTCAGTTTTGGTATCCCCTCTGGCTGAGACAGAGTGCCACAATGTATTCCATTGCTGGCAAGTTTCAACAGGGCAGCTGTAACTCCTGCAATGACTGTTCCCATGAGGTTTCATGTTCCTGTAAAATCAGCTATTTAGAAAAAAGCACAGTTTGAATTTAGCTTGCTCTTTCCCATGAAACTGCTAAGACAATGCCTGTAAAAAGCAGCACTTCTTCAGATGTCCAGTGTCTGTGGCATGTGCTACAATGCACATTCTGAGGGCCAACACTGACAAGAAATGATTTGTCCTTCATTTAAAGCCCTTCTATGGTGGCTGGGCAAATTTCTTCAAATCTAAGACTCAATTTGTTTTTCCTACACCACACAAGGTAAGCAGAAAGTGTGCTGTCATGTTTGGGTACCTATTGAAAGCCTGCCCTCACACAAAATGTGCCATGGCAGAGCTGACTCCCTGTGCAGCCCTTTGCTCCTCGGAAGCAACAAATGCTCCCAGCCCCAAGCAGGGTGCTGCTCTCCCCTGAACTTGTTCTCCTGCCCTGGGCAGAGCAGGCACAGACACTGCCTGCTCAGGGCCAGCTCTGAAATGAGTCTTTGTGGGCCAAGACTGTTGATTCAGAGTTGCTCTGGCACAAGTGTAAGGTTTTCTGTCCTAGAGCATTGGTAATGTTAATCAAATTCACATGCACTTCCCAGAGTGATCACTGAGGAAATCATAAGAAACATACCCCACACAGAGTGTTCTCAAAAAAAGTGTTTGTTATTGTCATTCTGTTCACCGACTGCTTTTCTGGATTTGTGTAATCAAAAAATATCTAAATGAAGTATTGGCAATCTTTTTTTGTGTCATCCCAAAGAAAACATGAAAGAGGGAGTTATACAAGTAGCTTTAGATAATGTCTCTTTCATAATATCAATTTTTTTTTGGTGTTACTTTAGATATTTTTTGTGATTTTTTGTTTGTTTGTTTGTTGTTTGTTTTGTATAGAAGGCTCCTGGCCCTCTAGGGACAGTTTGGCCTTTTCTCTAGAAAAAAGGTTTATCTGTCAAATATCTCTGTCTGTGTTTCTTTCCCCACCTGCTACTAATTTAAACATATTCCTCATTTGAGAAGCAATAAAGCTTCTTTAAGTGACTGCCTGTGGGTGTGTGGCCATGTTCAAGAGCTGATGCAGGGCCAGGGAGCTTGGGCACTCAGGTTTGTGTCTGATAGGGCTGCCTGGCTACTCTTTGTCCCTTTTCCCCTGCTAGAATGTTTCATTTAACCAGTGTTTGTATTAAAACTCCCGACAGAATGCGTGTCTGGGACAGCCCAGTTGAATGCTGTTTGTAAATTAAAAGTGGAGCAGAGACATGACATTTTGTGCTCTGAATTAGTGGGACAGCCAAACTCTTTGTATCAGCTTTCCTTGTCTGAGAAACACTCTCGTGAGCTGTCTTAGTCCTGTAAAACTCCTGTAGATAGAAAAATTCCAGTGAGAATTTTAAAATGGTATTTGAAAATAAATATAGGGTATATAAAAATACTGAATAAGCAGCTGAGCAGGAGAAAGCTCTAAGAAAAATTGCTATTGTGTAAAGATATATAGTTGCAACAGTAGACTGAAATCCAATAATTTACTACTAACTTCTAAAAAACAGATGACTGCAAAGTGTTTGCTAAACCATTCTTTTTCAACTGACATGTGGTTGGATTATGTGAACTGACTCACCATTTAAACCGGGCTACTGAGATTGGTGTGGTATTGATTCAGACAATCTTTGACCCTAGGGATAACTCTTGCTTTAACAGAGGAAACTGGCTTTTAGAATCCTACATCTCTCTCTGCATCTATGTTTTTTGACAATACTGAAAACAAAAAGATTAGGGAAGCAAAGAATGAGTTAATACTAGCAAATTCAAGCAGCTTGTTTGATGAAATAGTGCTGGTGCTCTCCATGGGAAAAATTGAGAGGTGCTGAGACTTAAGTCCTTTGGATTCAAATTCTTTTCAAGAAAGCCATCAGTGGGCACTTGCCAGGATGCCTCCAGAATCCTTTTTTTATTTTTTTTCAGAGAAACCTTGAAATAAAAAATAAACAATGCAGCAGACAGATGATCACAATCTTAATTAACTGAAAATTTTCACTTTTTTATTTTAAGGATATCATCCCTCAGCCTGTTAGTCTACTTTGTCAATCTGTCATTCATCAAATTCTGAACAGTTATCAATCTCCAGACACTGAGCAGGTAGCCTGGCACTTGCCCAATAGGTACTGGATGCTGCTGCAGCTGTTGAACAAGTACTTCATCAAAAATTATTCTTTGGCTTTTTTTCAGCTTTTTCAAATCCCAGGTTGCAAATCAGTCACTTCCTTTTTAGTGACACAGAAACAAAATGAGATGCACCTGAATACTTTTTAAAATAATTACTTCTAATACTCTTTACCAAGGCAAACATTCATCCATCCTCATGTCTCCCTCTGTAGACTACAGCACTCACTCCTTTCTTACTCTTTCATATGCAAAAACTATGTCTGTGTTATAATCACTGAGCATAAATCAGATAAAAGCAAAATCTGATGTATTAACAATGAAAATGTTGTTCTGAATAGAAACATGGATTACCATGGAATTTTTGCTAGGATTATGCTTAGAGCCTCAGAACTTGTCTCTGAAAGACTTAGTCTTCTAATCAAAGTGAACATCCATTTTTCTATGCCTTTTTCCCAAGCAGGTTGAAGAATGATCTCTTTATATGTACAGCTTTTCCTAGGCACAAAATTTCACTAAAATCATTTGGGGAAAGGGCAATTGGCAGTGTCTTACGGGTGATCTTCCTTTAGTGTCTCCAGCACTATTGAAACAATATGCAGACTGGGTTGGTCTTGGGGAGCCTGAAATCTCCCACTCTGAATGGTGTTGTGAAAACAAATCCCTTTAAGTGTGGGAGTATCTGCACAGAACAGCTGATGTGGGCTCTCCTTGCCGAGCACCGGCTGCCATTTCACACTACGTGGCTGTGGGCTCCATGGTGGGAGGGAGTCAAATGTGGATCCCGGTGGGATGTGCATCTGCTAGGCTTTGGAGAGATTTCTTTTGGAGTTTCAGCCAGCTCTGAGCGGTTTGCTGACCTTTTGAAGGATTCCTAAAGCTGTTAGTCAGAAAGCAATAGTGTTACATGCTGACAGTTCTGAATGGGTTACATGCAATATGTTTCCTTTGCTTTTACATGCTTAGATGATGCTTTACTAGTGCCAAGTGGTGGCAGACAAAAAATTATCAAAAGTGGGTATGACATGGATGGAAGGAAATGCTATGTGTGGAGAAATCTTGCTTTCCTCTCAGGACACAGGACTACGGTTCAGTGTCACCAAAGGGCCGAAAATGTGAGATACAACAGGCCTGCCCATGCCCACAGACTGCAGTGGCAGTGTCCTACTGCCATCTGGGACTCAAGTCAAAGCACAGTCAGACAGCACAGTGTCAGTGCATTTTTCCTGGTGGTAAAAAAATCCAGTAAAATCTTCACAATTATTCCTAGACGGATCAATGTAGCATAACATAGTAGTGCACAGATCAGATGGGTCATATTGGAGCTGACTCCATGCTGACAGTGAAATGCTTTCACTTCAGCAAATTCTTGAAGCACCTCATTTCCTATGAGCTAGATTATTTTTTCATAAATTGTGGACAACAAATAATATGAGTTTTAGCCCTTGCCTTTGTTGCTGAATGTGGCAAGCTGATCTGTGAGTAATGGAGCCAAAAAGAGCAATCTGTTCCAGAGCTCCACAAAGTTTTCCATTGTTTGGGGAACGAATCAGTCCATTCTCTAAGTGAAAGGGAAAGTCACGCTTAGGAACTTGATTTGTTGCAAAGATCTTCTTTAATGTATTGCACTGCTGGTGACATTCTCGCTGATATTGGGGTCCTTTGTGTGCTTTGTATCAGCTTTATTTTCTTGCCAGGAAATTGGCTTCCTTGCAGGTGTTTCAATCTTGGATCCTTTGGAGCCCAGAAGTGTGCCTGCTAACCTGCTTCAGACCTGGCTGCATTCACAGTGGCACAGAACCAAGGTATGAAAAGATGATCCTAAGGATTTTACCCCCATTCCTATTGCAGAGTTAAGTTTCTTTGTAAAATTACCTCCAGTTTTGAGGCAGAAAGAGTAATTTGGAAGCTCAGAGTGGCATTTGGAAGGCCATGGCTTTTGCCCCGCTCAGGTGGTTGCTATGTTTCTTCTTTATTGAGACGGGACTAAGAAAAAAATGTAGCTTGAGTTCATGTGATTTGGTGAGTTCTAACCTGGATGCCCACTCCTCCCCAAGAAGAAAGATCTGGTTTTACAGGGAACTCCTACCTGGCCATCTAAATCTAAAATAAGTAGTAGGCATCAGTATTTAGAAACCTTTAACAAGAAGAAAGAAAATGGAGACAGAATTAAAAAAGGAAGGAGAGGAAGGGAGTTGAAGAGAAGGTAAAGTTAACCTGTAAGGACAGCTTTATCTACAAAGATGGGGAAATAGAGAATACTGGAATTTCCTTTCTGGTGAAGATGAAGAGTGGGTTTTTCTTTTCCCTTAAAAGGATTATATCACATATAAAGTCACTCACCACTGGCAGGTGTTACTGTACCTGCTGGATAGGCAGTGAGCAAAAGCTCATTATTCCAAATGCCTCGGGAACTTAAACAGAGTGTGTGAAGAGTGACTAAGGAAAAGCTGGTAGCCACCATTCTTCATTGTCTAGCAATGTGGATTGCTATAGGAACAGAGCTGAAGGCCCTGTTGGGTTCAGGGTAGGCACTGAGGCTGCATTTTTGCCCTCTTGTATAGGACTGTTGACAAACTGGTCTCTTCTCAGCCCAGAAAAAAACCCAATTACATAGCTTCTCTTTCTGTGGCAGCACAGGCAAAGGCTGGGAGAACAAGGCTCATACCATTATCCTAAGCTCCCTCTGGAGCTTCGCCAGTGATGCTCTGCTCAAAGCTTTCATTGTCTCCTCCAGGATCTTGCCATTCTAGGAGTTTTCTTGCATGGTCAGACTAGCTAGGTCAAGGCTTCACACAGCACCTGTCCTGTGACTTGGGGAGGAAAGTCTGAAGCCTCAGCCCACTGGTTGAGAAATGGCAGTGTAAAGAAAATACCTTTCTTTAAGATTGCTTAGAAATCTTAGCAGTTTTAGGGCAAACTCACTGTGGTCTGAGGCCACCCTCAATAATCGCAGTGCAGTGCCCATACTGACCCCTGGTATCAAGCTCTGCTGCGGTGGAGTGTCTCTACTTCTGCTTGGCAGGATATCCTTGACTCTCTCAAGCTCTCCTGTTGCACCTTTTATGCTTCCTAGAGCATTTTGTTTGCTGTATCCTACAGAAATGCCCTGGTCTTCCAGGGACCAGAGCCCTGCAGTTCCCTGAACCTTCCTACTAATAACCCAGTGTGGGCCTTATTTGGCAGGGGGAAAATGGACTTACCCAAGGCTTCCCAGCATCTCAGGAGCTGTGCAAAGTCGGTGTAGGGTCACTGGTGTAAATCCCAGGTGTCCTCTGGAGGCTGGAAATGCCTTCCTGAGCCACTTCAGCTGAGATGCAGCTGAGTCTGATCCATCAGCTTAAGAGGAGATGTGGAAAAGCTTGTGAGAAGTTGCTGCTGCTGGGGAAGGAATTAATTTTTTCTCTGATTTTTCTTGTTTGTTTTTGTTTGTTTTACTCTTCAGTTTTTCTCTTTGCTCCTCAGAGAGGAATGTGGGCTCAGCTTACAATGAGTTAGGACTAGACCAGACTGTTTTTAAAGAAAAGCCTGAGATTTCAGGGAAGGATTTTGTTCCTTTTGTCTGCTTTTCTGTGGAAGATGCTCATTAAAAGGAGAGTCTGAATTTCAAGAGCAGGTCTATTAGAGAGGTAGAAAGCAACTCTAAAGCTTGACTTTGGATCCTGATTTGCTCCAAAGTCTGCTGAAATTCAGATTTAGGCTGCTGAGTGCTGCTCAGAAATATGCCATGCAGAATATTTCTGAGCTATACCAGGCGCAATTAACTCCTGGCAGCTTTTGGGGGTCATTTTGCACATTCTGTGGGGTGTTTTTTTCAAGGATCACTCAGCAGTGTCTCACTACAGAGAAGAGCACTATTGAACTCCTTGGAAAAGCTATGAAATTTCATACGCTGGCTGCAACCCCAGGAGACTAATCCAGCCCCAAACACTATCACTCTTAGATTTGTGTTTCATTCAAGAAGTCATGAAGCAATCTATTTTACTAGGGGAAAAAAAAGAAATCATTATTTTATCATCATTCTGAGTACTTTCCATAGGAACGAAATTTATCAAAAATGCTTGAGATCTTTGAGAAATATCTCAATTGTGCAGAAAAGCATCACATTGATTGTGAACTTAGCCTGTCTTTGGGTTTTTCTGCTTGTCATTTTTACTTAAATACAAATATTAATGAAGACCTAAACGTGCCCTTTTGCTATTGCCCTTTATTTTGCTTTTCTATAAAGATTGCTCGTAATCCTGCAGCTATCTTTTTGCACTTTAAAAGGTTCTTGCTTCTTATTGCTGTCAGGATAATAATGCTGCATCATTCCACCTAACTACCAGTAAATAGAAATGCAGAGCCATGACTTCTATTCAAAAGCATGCAGGCTCCTTTGTATGTTTTGGGATATATAAATATATCTTTCAACTTCTAGTTGTAGTACAACATCTGAATTAAATCACGACTTATTCTTTCTATTAAAGCTGTGTTGTCCTTGCCATTATCCCTTTTTCCAGTAAATGAGTACAATGAAAAATTGATTCTAGCTGTATTGGACTGCAGCAAAGTAACAAAAGATGATTGTTACATTATCAAAGTCCTCTCTGCATCCATAATATAAGAATTGAAAACACCTGTCTTTATCATCTCAATCAATATTGCACCTGAGTCACATTTTCCTGGAAACACTTTAAAAGGTGTCCACTGTGTGTTATTTAGATTTAACAAATGCATTATTCAGGCTGTCTTCATTTATTTTGATTACCTGAGATTGTTCTGCCATCCCTGTGAGTTATAAAAAGCCTAATATTAAATGCCACACTAGACTAGTATGTCAGTAACAATATTAGATGACTTCTCTTATGTGGAGCAGTGTGACAGCTGAACAAGTACACTTTGTAAAATGTATTGAAAAACTCGTATTCAAGGGGGACATTCCATGTCATGGCACCCCCTTTGTAAAAAGCAGAGCAGGGCAGAGGGCTTCAGTTAAGGCTAGCTTGACCAGCACGACCCAGTTGGAAGCAGATTTGGGGAAAGTGGCAGTGGACATTAGTCTGCATTTCTAGAAAGGATAAGACAGAGCTGGTTGCCTAGGACTCTCAGCTGTGCTTTACAGACCTGCTTTCTAATACTTCTAACAGGCAGTGCTCAAGAGCAGCTAATTTACTGCGTGTCTCAATAGCAGTCTGAGACTGTTGAGCATCCAGTAAGAACAGAGAACAAGTGAGCAGCTCTAGAGACACGGCCATCATTTCAACATGTGCATTTGCATATTCCATCTAATGCCTCAAGTCAGATGCCTAAAATTAGTAGATTTATTTGGATGTGTGGAAATAATTGTAATTTGTTTCACAGCAATCAATTTGTGATGCTTTGATTTCCCTTTCTACAGAATTAAATTATTAAGGGGCAAATATGATTTTCAAGATACTTTTTATCATTCTCGCTGCTTGAAGTTTTGGCAAGTTTGACACACTATAACCCAACATTCTGCCATGAGTAATAAATCTTAAAAAAACCCCAATCAAATAAAAAACAAATTAAGTATGAGAAGTGCAAAGAAATGAGGAACAGCAGGCTAGTACCTTGCCAGGAAAGTGACCGTAATAGGGCCCCCTTTTCCATATCCACCAATTATCCACAACCATGTGAGACAGCAGCAGTGGCCTGAGTGAGGAGCCTGTGCCACTCAGGTTCTGTGTGGGGCCGTGTTGGGACTGCAGGGTGTCAGATGAAGGGTTGAGTTGATCTTCAGAGGTGCCTTCATGATGCTCCGCACACAGACCTGCATTCTGGCCAGTCCCATAAGGCACAGGCTAATGGGAATTGCAGCAGCCCTATCCCAGCAGAGACAGGGCTGCTGCAGTGGTGCTCAGCAAGGGGCACCTGCTCCAGGACATAAGGCTGGTAACAGTCCTGTCCTGGGCAATGGGAGAAATGATGGTCATCTGGGTCCTGTCCAGCTCCTCATCTCCCTGAACAGGGCAGAAAGGATGTCCGTGCTGCTCAGAAGAGGTCTTGAACTACACCTGAATGCTGTTTGTGCTGCCCCAAAATGCCTGCTGGTGACCCACAGTGACATGACACACACTTGGGAAGCAGCAGAAGGCAGGCTCGAGCGTTCAAATTTTGGTCAGTGTCTGAGGCCAAGCCCAGGGAAACCCCTGAGCTCCCCTGGCCCTGAAGGGCAAGAGGCCACCCCTGTTCCAGCAGTCAAACCATCAAAGCCCTGCTTACACCCTTCTTGCTTTTGGCAGGAGTACCCAAATTTTTTTCCATCCTCTGCCCTCATTTTCTTTCTCTGTTTAAAAACCTTGCTTTTTGTTTTAGCAGAGGAGTAAAAACATCTGCTTAAAAATTAACTACAAAGCCCTTAGTCATTGCACAGCTACAAGCACAGGAATATTCCCTCTCAATCTTTTTTAATCTGATTCTTTATTTATTTATTTATTTATTATTTCTTTACACCTGAGAAAAGAAAGACTGGACTGGTAAATCAGAACCTAAGCTCCACCATGCCTGCATACAGCCAGTACTGAAACCTGGCCCTGCTGCTGCAGCATGCCCTGGGACCACCCCATTCATGCCCACTGCTGCCTCAGTGCAGTGTTTATCCATGATCCAGTAAAGCTGTGAGGTCTCCTCACTGGTTTATGCCAGCTCCTCAAGTCCCAGAGGGGTCAGACCTTGCTGCATACATGTGATGCTGGAATGATTTTTGTCTTTTCTTTCATATACCTTTTACACAGTTCTCTGTATCGACAAGTATTAGCAGCATGCATACTTGCAACCTTTTACTTAGTTTAGTGCTCAGTGTTTTGTAAGTGTTCTGCAGGCCTGAGACTAAACACCCCAGAACTGCAGAGCCAGGGAGACCAAGCATTCCTACTATCTCAGGAACCCAAGGTCTCCTAGCAGGACAGATTCTGTAAACTCGAGCTGAGCCCACCCCAGCCCCATTATTGAGCCCCCTTGTTAGATATGCTGATGTGTAAAGTCTATAACTGGTGTGTGTGATTGATGGTGGGTGTGCGTTTTGCCACGCGGTCACCTGGGTGAAGTGGATGCATCAAACAGGATCCTGATCAAAATACTGAGGTAAAGACCCCAACCCCTTTAACTGTGTCTAGTTTCATTTTCATAACACCAGGAAAAAGGCATCACATGGGGGCACCAAAATGAAAGGTGGGCAGAGGAGCTTCTGCAAGTGCAAAGCCTTGTCTCCAGCTGTCCTGGATATTTCAGGGGATAATTCAACATCTGAAGTTTGCCTTGGCTCAGGAGAGACCCTGAGTGCCAGGATACCTCTGTCACCCGTTTTTCACCTTTAACTGGCAATATCACATTGATGCCTTGATGGGAACAGGTTTTCTCAGGAGCTGTGCATGTCTCTGCTGCCAGAACAGCCTTGCTGGTGGCATTTTGGGGCTTCTACTTCCCAGTGAGACCAAAGGTAAGGAAGAAAAAAAAAATAAGAAATTACAAGGAAAAAATGCATCTGGATCTGGTTAAAGGCTACTCCTATTGAGTAGTTGACCTCAGTGTATCTGCTGTCCCTCCCTCCACATGCCTGTCCCCTGCACAGAGATGTACACAGAGGATATCAGCTGCATTTCTTCCTCTGCTCAGGCTGTGAGTGTTCAGGAGGCTCTGCCTGCACCACTGTGGGGAGGTAGGAGAGGGCTGCACACCTGGATCCATGGGAACCTGCAGTCCTGCTGTCTGCAGAAATGAGCTGCAAAGCTGCTTCTTAGTTCTAACCCTTAATATATTCATATTCCCTCATCAATGCAGCTAGCAGGTAAACTAAAAACTGAGTTTATGGTGGGATTCTGGCTTTCATTAAGGAATTTTGTTCCTATTTAAAAAATATATGCAGGAGCATGTTGCTGATTATTTTGAGAACCTATGCAAATTTATTGATTTGCAGTAGGAAAGGCTTGCTGTGAAGTGTAAATTAACCCATTTAAATCATCTTGCTTGGTAACTGGAGCATCAGCTCTGTTTATTCAATGAGTCAATGCCCTATTACCCACCATAGTTTTATAGTTGCACTTGTGGTCCTTGCTGGCCCAAAAGAGAAAGCTGCTGTCCTCCTGCCTATCCGCGCCAGCAGGTAACTCTCCTGCTCCCTGGGTTTTGTTTTGTTGTGTTTGATGATGTCCCAAAGTACATTGGCTGCTCCTTTGGCCAGGCAGGACTGGCTCCCCTCAGCAAAACAGGACATGGGGGCTTCCAGTGGGGACAGTCTGCAGAGCCAGGACATCAGTGGCTATGGCAAGCTCTGCTTTTGATAGCTACAGATGACTTAAAAAATATCTCTCTGTGGGCAGAGTTTCCACCTAAATACGACTGCCTAACATGATCCGTTTCATTCCCATCCCAAGTCACCAGCGGGTCAGATGTAATTGAAGATTAGACAGACCCTAAATTTTTTTCATGTCCCTGCATATGAACATATGGAGGCTGTTTTAAAGCCAGACCAAGGGATATATTAACACATAAATCCTGCAGATAGTTGTATTGGCTCTCAGGCAAACACACACATGAGCGTGTTTTCAGAAACATGAAGCTGAACGCTGAGGTAGTAAAAGATGTTATCTGGAATCCCCAGCTGAAGCTCTGCCCTCAAAGTGGGGGATTGCACAAAGTAACACACCAGATGGATGAGGGCTACTTTAGCAGGGGCTCTGCACTCATTGAAAAGTTGAGATGATAATTTTGTGTGCTGGAATAACTTTTCCCTTCACCTATGTTTTATGGTAACATCACAGTTTAGGCTTTTAATGAGTTACTCTCAAATCTGCTTTTTCCTAACAATAGAACTAGAGTAATTCAGTAACTGAGGGGTTATTTGTTACAGAAATAATGCACGTTATCTGTCAAGACAAAACCACCCCGACTTTTGAAGGCCTTGCATGTGATGCACATAGCATTTGCCCATTTAGAAAACTACAGGCTTTTAGGATAACAGACCATTGGCTGAGTCAAGTGATGTTGAGTGGCTCAAAACTATAACTCAGTCCTGGTAGGCAATGCTGCATCCATTCAGGGAAAACACAATGTTCTAAAACTTCCAGATGAAACAGAGAGAAAAAATGAAATGCAAATGTTAAAATGCATGTTTTAGTTCTCACATTTTACAAATTTAAGAGGTGCTGAATTTTACTGACAGTTTTCTTGGCAGCAAGTGAATTCCAAAGATGCACATGCAAATATTTGTCAAAACTGAATTTTCAATTTTGCATGCATAATGGTTACTCCAGAAGTGCTGGCATATTCACTTGCTCCCAGAAGAAAAGTAGTGTCATGTGGCATGTCTGGCCAATCACAGGAAAACTGTGTATTTTTAATTTGAAATATCCTGATTAATCCGTAGAGTAAAAAAAATAGCAAAAAGAAAGTCACTGAATATATTTGAATAATAAATTCAAGATGGTGTGATTGGCTCATATATATTCCCCAAGCAAGGAGAGACAAAATTAATCAGATAAATTATTCATTTTGAATTACTTGTTCAAGTCTGTTTTTACAAGTAATGCCTAATAGTGGTGTCTGAATTTTGCAGTTTGCTACAAAAGCTCTCCCATCACATGTCCTATTGTCCTGATTCCCACTGCTTTGTTTGGGTCTGACTTCTTCACACACAAGCTCTGCATTTGCTGTGATGGTGAATCTTCTGTGAAAGAGCTGCTAAAAGCAATCGGGTCTTTAGTAGCAGGCACTGCATCTCCAAGGTGCTCGTTGACCAAAAGTCATTAGAAATGTAATGGTGCCCATTTCTACTAAATCATTACAACACAAATAGCATTCCTCTGCCTTGGCCCTGGAGCAGAATTAGATTCGGGTTAGAGTGTATCCGTGCACTTATCCCGAGAAGCACTCAGTGCTGCTGTCCTAATTGCACCCCAGATATCTAGACCATATTTAGAGAGAGCATTTAATGGCTCTGCTACCAAAAGTCCTTTAGTCTTTCATTGCATTTATTTTCATCAGAAAAACCAATCACTGTGTTCTCTGAGATAAATACAGTAATTAAAATATAATTCTTCTTTCTTTGATAGCTATGTGATGCATGGTACTCGTCTACAGTCTTCTTCCAAGCTCGTAGAGGAGGGAAGGCACAAAGTTGAACTATTTAAGTATATATTCTGACATTAATAAAGCCCTGCACTGAGAAGGGGACAGCGAGTTGCTGAGCAGAGCTGTGCCTCCTTGGCACAGGACCAGTGCTGGGCCAGGAGCAGCAAACCACCCCTGGTGGTGGATGGGGAGCTCAGTGTGTGCAGGGGACTGTGGGGCTGGGGAAGGGCAGTGTCTGCAGATGGCCTGAAGCCCCAGGTCTCACCACTTTCGTGAAGCAAAACTACAAGGTGCTAAAGCATCATTTTCCTCCATCCTCTAAAGCAAGTGGTAGAAAAACAATTGATGCTGCAGCACAGTCTTGCTGAGGGGAATTTAAAGTGCTAAACAATGTGTCTCTGCTCCAAAACCCACGTGTGGAGCTGGGGGTTTGATCAAGAGCCTGCCAGCCACATCCTGCTGCCCAGGCAGCAGCCAGGGCTGCAGCCAGGGCTGGTGCAGAGGGGGATTGTGACAAAGCTGGCAAAACCTGGAGCAGTATGGTCAGCTTTTTTCGCAAAAACTGCCAGATGATTGTGAATTTCGTTGCCAAACATGACTGTATTCAAAACATAAAAGTGCACAAATGTAAGTGGCACTGTCAGCTCCCTAAAAATCACATTTTTGGAAGCCTGTAATACTTGTTCTGTTCCATATGTGGAGGGATTTTTATGAAATGTTCCAGGCAAAAAGTGAAAAACTCTGTGGTGTACTGGCACGATAAAGCTATCTTGCATGAATGCAGTGCTTTCCACTTAAAGTGACTTGCATAAGTGGAAATATTATCCCCATTTTGCTGATGAAGAAACTGAAGCCCAGCATTTGAGTCACATCCAGTGAGCAAGGATAAAGCCAAGAATGAATGTGCTGACATGCAGGATTTCCCATTGCCACCAGACAGGTTGTCACCACTGAAAATATTTCATTCTGACTTTTCAGTTGTCTTCTCCCTGATTAAAGCACCATCTTACTAACCACTTTATTTCAACACGATAGGAAAAAAGGAATTGTCTGTATTTGCTCCAATCTGTTCTCCAGCACATCTTGTAATGTGGTGGGAGACTTTGCAGGCTTCCCTTGCAGTGACTGGGCACACCAGAGAAGAGGCCATGCCCTAAATTAGCTGCAACTGGGGCCTGCACTAAATCTTTATCTGTGCAGGCCTACAATACATGGAAGGCAGCAAAATGTGGCTCCTGGAAGACTTATGTTGTCTGTAAGGAATCGTTACAGCTTTGGTTAGAATTGTTAAAAATTCAGCAAAACTACACAAGACATAATTATGTGAGTTATTGATCTATGCATATTAAGAAAGACCTCCATTTATAGGTCATTATGAAGCATTATTGGGGCCTCTGAGTGCATCAATAAAATCATTTATTTCTTCACATGGATACTAAAGAAGACTTAGAAAGATGCCATGTGCAGAAAGCTGCTTGTGCCAGTAAATTATATTTACATCTGCTGCATATGGATAGGCGGGATGCAGGCCAAGTATGTGATGGTGGGAAGCAGCTTGCTGCTTCTGTTTTGGGAAAGTTCACCACGGTTGAAATTTTGGACAAATTAGATTCTGAATCAAGCTAGAGAGACAGCAGCAGATGAGCTCAAAACTTTAGTTGCTCCAGAAACTCCATTCAGAATAATATACTATCTCACGTGTCTTGTCTTTCCATCAGAGTTTTGAGGACATTTTCTAGTTGCCGATGGGAACAGAAAAGGAGAGGATCTTGCATTGAAAGGGAGAAAAACACACATAATCTGCTTTGCTCTGAGTTTTGTGTTTGGAAAATGAGTATACGGAAGAGGTCCATCTTTGCTGCATTTTGGATACAACAGCAAGAAAAAATTAAAAAGGTATGAAAGTCAAACTATGCCAGTGGTGAATCTGATCTTCTGCACTGGTTTGTGCCCAAACACAATATAGATGATAGATAAATTCAACTACAATTTTTGGGCAAATTGTAAAGCTTGGAAATGAAGGATACAGATGCAGGCATTTTGTCCTTAGAGGCAAATGTGTGCAGTAATTTCCCTGGTACAAAACCAGAGCTGAACAGACACCTTCCACAAAGTCCTCTTGCCTGGTTTTGCACCTTTTTCGGCTCTGTTGCCACTTCCTGGATAGCTGGGGGTGTTATGATCAGGGTTCAAGGTCAGACCACGCGAGGACTTCCCCTTAGGAAGGAGCTTCCCCTGCGACAGGAGGATTCCAGGCAGGAGCTGCTGAGGTGAGGGCAGAGAGCAGATTGTGCCTTTGCTGGTTGTGCATTTTGTCCCTCTGGATGAGCAAGAGCTGGATCTACCTCCCAGTGCTGTGCCCAAGACAAGATGAGAGCACCCTGTCCACGGATCTGTTCAGCGATGCAGCCTGCACGTTGCTGTTGCAAATCAGGAAAACAGGGCAGACCCTGATGTTGTTTTGCAGTGCAGAAAAAGCAGCCTTTTCTTTACAGAATGTGATAAAAATGGGCTCTGGCTTAATCTCCACACCTGAGGTTGGATTAGTGAATCAAGCAAGCAAAGCTACTGCTCTGTAACCCAAATAATGTCTGAGATGCAGCTCGGTGGAAATGGCTGCACTGCATGTGCACCAAACAAACCCAGAAGGAAAGGGGGAAATGAAGAACTTCTCAGTCACTGTGCTGATAGTTGGTGGCTTGTAGCTGTTACATATGGAGGGCTGGCTGAAAGGTCACCAGGTGCTTTCAGGGTTGGCTGCTGTGTGTCCAAGTGAGCAGGCTGTGCACAGCTGTCCCTCGCTGTGGGCTGGCAGGCGGCTCAGGGGCTCCTCAGCATTGCTGCTGCTGACAGAGGGCACAGCAGGGCCCTTTTGCAGCCCTCTGCTCCTTGCTGTGAGCTGCTGCACACAGTGGCCCTGGCTCAGTCCAAAGTGATGGATACTGAGTGATCCCTGTGCATTCCCAGTCAGGGAGCTCTGGTACCACCATGGGGCACCTGCAAGATGCCACTGCCAGCCTTTGCTGCCAGGGTGTTCCTCTGGATTGTCTCACAGCACCTGCCTCTGCCTCTCCTGCAGTTCTTCCACTTTAATCTGTGTTCTGAGTCACACCCAGACAGGGACAGCTCACCATAGTAGATCACAAATCAGGAATATTTTGCGACTCTAAAATAAAACTTTCCTGCCACAAATACAGGGCAGAGACCAAAGGAGACTGAAGACCCTTTCCCAACCCCTCACAGGACACGTCCTGCTGAGGCTGGAGCAAACTTGACTCTGCAGGCAGACTTCTGCCCTAAACTCAAGGGCTCCTTGCAAGTAAAATTACAGCAAATACTAAAGTGATTTGCAGAGGTAAATGTCTATTTCACCAGTAAAATGCAAATGTCTGGTGTAGTCCCACAAAGTGTACACTCCTGCTGATGTCACTTGTTTGTGGCTATCCAATTTTGGATTATGTTTGCCTCTCAAATTTAATAATTTTGACAAGTTAATTTCAGCCTGTTCTTGACAAGGAAAGTAACTTTGAGGAATGTAGTTTGGATGTGTGTCAGTGCCAGCCCTGGGCTCTGTGGCTTCCCTCCAAGGCTGCTTCTTCTGGAAAGGGGCACACCCCTCTCCCTCATGGGCTGCTGTGACCAGTCCTTTCTCTTTAGCTGAGCCTGTGACTAAAATCACCAGAGCCAGAGCACCAGCAGCTCCCAGAGGAGCTGGGATGTGGCTGCCAGGCTCTGCTCTGGTTCCAGGGCTCGCTGGCAAGCCCTGCTCCCTGCCCAGCTCTCCTGTGGCCAGGACACAGGCATGCTTCTGCCTTGAGCATCTCTGGCTGCACTTACCTCATCCAGCCCCCTCCTCTACAGGTGATGAATACTTGGGTGTGTAAATTAAGAGAAAATTTAAGAAAAATTGGCTAGAGAAATTAAAACTGCCTCAGGCAGCTTAACTTGTACAGCGACACATACAGTACTTAGCACCCTAGATTTCATTATTCTTAACAGCATAACTGGAGTCCTATTTTCACACATTAAATATTCTTGGATTTTTTTCCCCAATGAGCAGACATATGATTTTTTTTCTCTGCCATCAACATGCGTGTTTTGTCCTTTCAGAGACTTTTTTCAAATTGGAATACAGATTAGTTTTACCTACGATTTAAAGAGCTCCAATGCTTGGTAAGGCCTCAGTTCCTGTTTTTTATGGAAATGCATAGCTGTGGGGCTATGGGGAGCTGCTCACTGCTTAGCACTTCTGAGAGTGGAGCCGTGCAAGAATACACTATTTTCACATCTAGGCTTTCACAGACAATGTGAAATTTGACTGTTTGCCATGAAAACAGAGTCTTCTTAAGCAAGAATAGCTGTGCTCTCCCAGGCCAGATCTGCAAAATCCCAGAGCAGGAAGGGAGAGGAAATGTCAAAGCCTACAAGAGGCAGGGACCAAAGGACCAAGGCCCATGGTATCAGCCTGAGGTAGAGGCTGAGGCTGCATAATGAGGAGGCTGGCAGTATCTGAGATTTCCACCTGCCACTGGAAAGAGTGAAGGGAAAAGAGCTCCCCAGCAAGCCCTGTGGCTGCAGACTCTGGGTAAGGCACCCACTGTGTGGGTGGAACACACCAGAAGGTGTTTGCTGAAGCAGACTGGGGGAAGCTGGGGGTGGCCAGCCTTGGGGGAGGTTGGGTGAGCCCTGTCATGGGCTTTGGGAGGATTGCCAGCATTGGTGTCAGTGTTACCTTTGCGTTTCCACTTCTTGGGTTAAGACAGTGTGTGCAATGAAAACTCGTGTGTCAGGGATCCAGTCAAAGGCAGTTTTTGTGTGCACGCACCCCTGCCTAGATCTTGCTTGCCTATTTCCTCACATCCATCTTGAAGCCCTGCAGCCTTTCAGGGTGAGATTTGTGCACAAGAGAGGTATTCATCAGAGAACAGAGCCCAGAGAGTCTGCCAGCTCACCAAACATGGGTGTCTGCATTTGGGGGTGCTGAGCAGGCTCCTCTGCTGTCTAGTGTAAAACCCCAGGGACTGAAAAAAGTCTGGGGCAGCTTGTGGAACTGAATCCCTACTTTGGGACTCTGTGGTGTGAAACAGAGGGTCCACTGCCCCTTGTCTCTGCCTCACACATCTCACCCTCCCCTGGCACTCCTGGGGCTCTGGGTCCCTGCTGGTGCTGTCCTGCTTTCAGGCAAACCAGGCTACCTCGTGTGAAGAGTCAAGTGGCACCAGACATTCGCGATTAGGAACTCAAATCCTTCCCTAATTGTCCTGAGACCAGAGTGAGTGAGTGCTCTGGTGCCAGTATTGTCTTTCCTAAGATGATCTTCAGGTGTCTCCGTCCTACTGCTCATTAAATTTAAGCCTCACCTGCTGGGATGATCCAGGCATATCTCATCTAAATAATTCTTTGCTTTTCCAGGAGGCTTAGATATTCCTGGCAGCTTTGTCTGTCTTGTTCTCACCAGTGAAGCACAATTTAATCTTAGGACTTGAAATGTTTTACTCTGATGAAGTCTCTGAGTTTAGAGCACGGATGACATGTAATAATCTATACGGTACAAGAGGTCAAACTAAATGAACCAATAGTCCATTTTGGCCCTGAATTATGGAATCCACAGGATGATTTCTAATAATGAATGCATTTGTAAAACTTGGATGCCTTCTCAGGCATAATCTGCAAACAGAAAAACAACTTGTTTTGTTAAGCACACTGTGACAAACAGTTCTCCCAACTTTATGCTATGCAGACGTGTATTTTTGGATATTCTTTGGGGGAAAAATCTACTGCAGTCAAATCTACATAACCTGCAAGAAAAGAATCTGAAACAAAACAAAAGATATATGTAGATTATGAAAGGTAGAGAATCAGGTTGGAATTCTAATGTAAATGTATGTCATTATCAGTAGAGATCGCTTGTAAAGCACTATTTTAACTTGAAAAGCCAAGAACTAGAATATTAAAGTGAAAGCCTTTTTACATGTGCATTTAGAACAAAAGGTACCCTGTCATTAGAAATGATATATAACAGGCAGATGAGGGTTGTTGTTTTCAGTGTTTGGTTTAAACACAATAAAGATGAACAAAATTAAAATATGTTCATTGATGCATGAGGATGAAGTCAAGATCAGAAGTACAATTTCCTAATTTTTAGATTTATTCAAAGACTCTTCTTTGTATTAACTGCTACAGATGTTTAATGAATACTTAAAACCAAACACAGCTTCCCACCTCCCACCCCCCCCCCCCCCCCCACTGTGTTCAATGCATTTTATACAGGCAACCTGATAAAAAGAATATCTAGGAGGAGGGGAAGGCAAAATCAAAGTTGATGTATCAGAACATCTACTGCATGTCTAAATACAATGAAATTTGAACTGTGTGGGTGTATTCACTCATTTTAAAGAATGTTCATTGATTTTAGTTTTATTACGTTTGGAATTGTGGTATGTTACACAAAGACCATTTTACTGATCTTTATGATTCCATAAAAGCCTATAACAATTTGGACAAAACTGGCTGCTCTGTATTTTTTCTTTGTTTCTTCTGTTAGACCTTATGCTTAGCTCCAGGTACAATGAGAACACAGAGCTTTCTCATCATCTCACTGAAAACTACAGGAACATTGCTACGGACTCTGGGGCATCAGGCACAGGATACATCCTGGACCCTTCAACAAAGACACCTGGCTTGGCCATGTGTGGAGTTGGGACAGAATGAAGCTGATATGAACTGAACCTGTGGTAACAACAAATGCAGAGTGTTGGAAAGGTATCAGTATCTATAGGATTTAAGGTGGTAAAGATCTTTGACCAAACTTCCATGAGATGTCAAAGATGCAATGCCCTTATTTGATGAGCCAGCCAGTGTCCTAAAGTTCACTTCCCTGTGTGAACATGGACAGAAGGATAACCTTTATGAAAAGGTGAATCAGTGTCCAAGCAAAACTCTGATTTTTTTCTTTTTCTATACAAACATGAGGAGTGAATTGTAGTCAGAGGAAAAGTAAGACACAATATCCAGGAGTGTCAGATATAACCGTGGAATGGTAAGAGGACTTAGAGCAGGGGAGTGGGAGTCCTGAGAGTTGGGGAATATTTATAACTCTGTAGAGATCCCACTGTGTGGACTTGGACAAAGTGCTCCAGATTGATGTGAATATCAGTAGCAATACATAAGACCCCTGTTGGCTTGCACAAGCTTTGAAGTATGTTTGAACCAGACTTCAGTGGCTCAGTACGCACTGCACTGCCTGCTCCCATTCTCCCAGGCTGAAGCACAGACCTCCTGTGTGCAGCTGCCAGGCCAAAGCTTTTTTTCTCCAAGACCCAGAGGAGGCAGAACAAGGATGCCAGATATTGGAAAGAAAGGCTTTTGTCTTGAGACCAGACAGTGAAGGACTGGGAAGAGTCACGTTTATGGAAAAAGGCCCCACCTAGTTGGGCACTCCTTGCCTTGGGTGCCCAGGGTAGTTTTCTCTGGGCACAGCAGGGACTGTTGGACACACTAAGACATGGCAATTAACCCTTCTGTGCCAATTAGCCAGTACTTGCAAGGAAGTCCGAGATGACGGGGTTACCATGAGGCTGGAAGCCAGAGGGGACAAAAGGCAAGTTGAACAGGTGAACCATCAGTGTAACCTGCACCCCCCAACCTGTGCTTGGCAACTCTAAAGCTGCAGCAGTTTTTTGGGTCCCTGAGTGAGGTTTCACTCTATGGTTTCATTTCATCTGATGGGTGAGGCATGTTTCCCATAGTTGGACAGTACATCATCCTGGCTACATTTTTCAAAGGTGTTTTTAAGTTTGTGCACACAAGTTTTCCACAAGGACCTACTTTTTACTCACACTCCCCCTTTGCTAAGTGATAGCAACCAAACTGTGCTACATCCAAACTCCTAAGCCTTGAGATAAAAAAGATTTTCTGAGGAAGGGAGCTTACAGTCTAATTAGTTGATGGTGTTCCTCCTCACACAATCTGTACTTCTGGACTGAAGGTTGAGGTGATTTAAGCACTGGCTTTCACCACAGCGAGTACCCAGAGCTCAGTTAAATTCAAGCAAAGCCTAGGCTTCCCAAGCACAGATTGTGTACCCTGTAACACCAACCACTATAAAGATGAGGACCTTAAAACTGATGCTGTTATTGCTGATCCCAGCAGGAGAAATTTTGGTGTCAGAAATAAGATCAAGTTTAAAGAGATTTTTCTCTAATCCTGGCATGTTTCAAAATCCTGAGTGAGATTTAGTTAAATCTCTGAAGGGAAAAGAGATGAAATTCTAACCTCAGTATCCACAAAATTCCTGAACCAAAATGGACACTGTGTGGTCATTAATGAGCTTATCTCCATCTCCCAGGCAGGCCAAGCCAGGCACACACACTCTGTGTGTCACAGGGAGGTGTCTCACACAGGTTACTGGGTGACACTCGGTGCCAGGGATGCCTGTGGCAGGACACCAGTAATCTCATGCCAGTGCAGTAAGTGCCACTGCTGCCCAGCCAGCCTTCCTCTTCTTTTTGTTATCAGCTAAACAAAAATATTTGTTCATCACCCGTGCTGAGACCATGGGGTTGGGAGTGGAAGGGATGCAGGACTGCTGAGTGCTGTGGGGACATGGGGCAGCAAGGGTTCTTTGCCTCCTTACTGCCAACCATGCACAAATTCATGAGTAATTACCACCCAGAGTTCTACTATCAACAGTCTCAAATGAATTACTATGCGAGGAGAAGAGGCCCAAAAAGGAAAGTTTCTGGTTTTGTGACACAAAAGTCCTGCGGGAAACTGGTTCAAAGGGCACTGTGGGCAGTGTAAGTGTGGGGGGGGAGGAAGCCACACACTGCAATGCTGCTGGTGCTTTGCCATGCTATTTATCTTCCCAATTAACTTCTGCAGGGCTCTTGCTGCAGCAGCACTAGCTCAATAGCTGTGAGTGGAAAGTCAGCAGCCCTGATGCAACAGCACAGCAGCATACGTCCATTAGATTTTTCGAAGAGACTCTTCAGGCTTCTGCCAGAACAGATTCATGACTTCTTTTATGTAAACTGCTCTCTTTCAAGACATTGAGTTGTGTTCTTAAAAAATATTCTATTTAACCTGAAAGCAATGAAGTTGAGGGCTATGGGTTTGCTTTAACTAACTGGTTAATGAATTCTTCACCACCACTTTGTTTCACACATTGTCAAAACAAGAAGCTTGTACTTCAGAGGGAGGCTGGGTCATCTTATCTCGACTCTGTCAATGCTAATTTTAAAATTTATTGGGGACATTTTTAATTTCTTCTATTTGAAAGTATCCAATTGCACTTATTTTTATTGGGTTTTTAAAAATTATTTTTCAGAATTTTGCTGATTAAACTCCACTTTTGAAGCAGTTTCGTTTCTATATGGATTTAGTGTGTGATGTGTGTGCTTAGGGTGCTCAGTTTTCTTTTATATGTGCTTGCTGGGCATGCACCACAGGCCCTACATATTTTTGCTCAGTTTAAGACAGACAATCCTGCCTTGTGTGAGAAATATTTATGTTACATCATGTCTATTTCAGTGGCCAGTAGAACAGTCAGTAAAAACATCAGACCAGTGGCATGTGTGAATTCTGTTCTCAGGCTGGCCTTGGTCTGCAGATACAGTCCGAACCCACACTTGAGTGCCATACAAACAGAAACTCCTCTTCATGTAGACAGATTCCCTGGCTGAAAATATCCATTTCCTTCTCTATTGCTGGGAATATTGCAATAGTTTTACTGGGTGCGAATTCTACCAAGCAGTTTTCCAGGGTGGTATTTTTAGCCAACATTGTCTCTTGCATTCATTGTGCTCTCCCAAAGACCATGGAGAGCAATAGAAGGTAATATTTGTGTTAACAGGATTCAAATACACTCTGGTTTTCAGTCTGATTTGCACCCACATTTAATTGTTGCAAGATTTTTGTGCCTGACAGTAATTTACTGCTGGTGCGAATGTCAAGATGTAGCCATTTAGCTCACTGATTTGTGGGAGCAATGAGGTAATTTTATGCCTAGGTCCTCTCATTTGTACCTGCCAGCAATGGAAAAGCAGTCTTTCCTAATCAAGCATTAAAAGTTCTTCTTGATTAATCTCTGACTTTGTTGGAGACATTCCAGATTTAAGCCAGTGTAATTCATTTCAGGATCAGACCCATTAAGCGTTTTCCAATGAGTAATATACTGTGTCACTCTTCTGCTCTTAAAGATTTCCAGAATCACAGAGGTATTGGTGTAGATCTGGGAGATACATGTATCTTCTGACACCACTGGCATCTTCTCTCCTGTTTCCTGACTTTTGGAGATTTTTCTCTAAGCGAAATTTCTTTATTTCAATTTCTTTCTGCATTCAGCTGGAAGAATTAACAAATGGTGAAGTGTGATACTGTCGATCCAGTGCTCTGTGTGGCCAGGCAATCAGGACAGAAATAATTAACACAGAAAGTGGCCTGCCAGTATCCTGCTGAATGAAATTGGAAGGAGTTCAAATACAAAAAGATTTTTTAGCTTACCACTTCTGGGCTACACATAGCAATAGCCATTTGGAAGGACAACTGCCAGCTTCCATTTCAGATTGCTTGACAGCACTAACTAGAGCAGTAAGAGCGTCGCTCCATTTCAGCAGGAGCCCTTAGCCAGATTTGGGAGGCAAAGCATTGTTTTCAGGCAGGGGAAGAGATCAAAGAGGGAATCAGGTGCTGCTCTGATGTGTTGTAAGAAGGTGAATTCCTCTAAACGTGGAAGGAAATGTGGTGTGGGCAGTGCCTCTGGTTTCTAGCCTGCCAGGCAGCTACACATGATTTCCTGGCTGCATGGAAACCCTTGCTCCCCTGGGTACTTGCTGCTGCTGCCTCTGCCACCTCCCTATCCCTGTCTGTTGCAGAATGTCACCACTCAGGGACAGTGGCTGGGTGTGGGTATGGCCACACAGTGCCCAGCTGTGTCACAGGGCATGTGCCTGGGGGTAATACAGCCCTCTGAAGACCACTCTCCCCTTCCTCTTTCTGCCAGTTTAGAGATGGCTGATCCAGCATGAAAAGAACAAATGGTGGCTGTAAAGGTTAAGATATCTTCCTTAGGAACAGGAATTTCTCCTGCTGGAGATGTGGCAATCCCCTCTTCTACCATGGTATAGCATGGTGTACTGAGCACCCACTGAACATCCAGGTTAAAGACTTGTGTTCATTTGACACTGCTGTGCTTTAACTCATTTTTCTGGCTTCATCTGCCATAATGCTTGCAGAGCCATCCTTCTATAGCAGATTCCCATGCAGAGAGTAAGAAAATAGTGCTTTACTTGCTGTAAAAATGGTTATCTGCACTGATTAAAACTACAGCTATACAGAGAAAAATTAATTCTGTCCTGGCAAGCCCAGAAGCTGCTGCATACCTTCCGTGCCCTACAATTAGCAGTGTGCTGCTTTGTCCTACATCTGCCTACATGTTCCTATCAAGAATATGCTTGGTGCTTTCAGTGTTGGCACAAATGGAAAAAGAGCAGACAAATAGGAAAAACAAGGGAAGAGAAAAAAACAGGAGTAGCAAACCTCTGAAATGGTTTTCCTTTGGAAGTTGTTCAGGTGGGTGAGCTGAGATGCCTGTGGCGAGGCTGCCTTGCTCTGTGGTGCTGCCAGTTTATGTGTACAATGAACTGCACAGCATTTCTTCCAGGATCCCCAGTTCTGCCTTCTCCTGCTTAGTGGTCTTGAGATGCTTCACTTGTATCTTTGCCACTGGTATTTGTCATGGACAAGCCATTACCCGAGATCTTTAAGGCCTTGCTCTTAAAGCCACTGGACACCCGAAGAGGAAAAGTGTCATGCAGGAGCTGTGTGCTGCTCACATGTACAGGTAAGTCTTGCCCTTCCCTTACTTGTGTTCTGTGGTTCTTGTTGAGCATGAAAATGCTGGTCAGTCCCCTCTCCCTGTTGCAAGGAGATCTCATGATGGGCACCTGAGGAGAGAGGAAGAAGCGCTGGGATCCAGCTGAGTTTTAACTTCAGAAAATGGCTTCATTAGCTGCCTGTGAGAGTCGTGTGTCTCACTGACATTATGTCACTTGCTTTGTTGTCTTGGCCTCCAGGTCTGGGGAGCTGTACCTCTTCTTAGAACCAGACATGGGTTGAGATGCTTTATTAAAATAGCACCTTAATTATTATGAAGAATTCGACTTCAAGTTTTTTCCATTGCTTCCATCACATTTTTTTTCTCAATTTGTACTGAATGCATGTATTTCCTTCTTCTCATGCATCTTGTATTCAAGTTTTAAAATGGACCTTGCTTAATTTGACCTTATCTAGCTAATTTATCTTGTGCCTGCGTTTCTAAACAATGTTAAATGGAGTACGCTTCCTTGTATCTTCCCAAGTAACTAAGTCTCCTGCAAAATTCAAACCGTTAAAAGTGAGGGTGATAGGAGAAGCTCCAAGAAATTAGTGAACTTAATATAAAAATTTATAATCATGTCAATTCCACTTTTTAAACAATTTCTGAAATGTTAGTTTGCTTGAACGGCTGGTCAGAAGCACAAAGGTTAGGTTAAGCTTCCTTCGTTAATGGTTTGGCTCAATGCACCCAGCAGTATAATGTATTTTATCAGTGAGGGAAATGATATTGGTTTAAGAGGTTTCATGTAACAGTCATATCCTGGCCAAATGTAATTTTGAAAACAATCAAGGCCATTATGGCTCACACAGAAAGAAAGATAAAGACAGATAGCTGTATATGGGTTTTTAATAAGTAATTCACCCTGGGTCTTGAAACATCAGATTGCCAAGTAATATTATTAATGTATAAGCATGTTGCTAAAATCATGTATTCTTTCCCATTGGTTGACTATAGATATGTTTCTGATGCAAATATCATGTAAGTGTATTGAATCCAAACTATGTAAATAGACTATATAGTACATCCATCAAGGAGTTGACTTGATTATTCCACACACTAAAGAGCATTTTCTGACATCAATCTACATTCTGCCTAAATAGAACATTTTTTACCAATGATATTATGCATCATTTACTGTATATTTGATACTAATTGTTCAGCATATCTATCACCTGTCACTCTGAGAGTTTAGTGATCTTTGCAGCTTGTCCTGGCAACTTGGGATCGCAGGCAGTTGGTTGCCCATGGTCTGTGGAAGCAGGCTGAGATTTCCTGGACAGCACTGAAATCTTGCCCTGGGCAGGCAGTGTGGAGAGGAGCTAAGTGGGGGTTAGGGCCTGCCAAATTGCTACTTGAAAAAATGGCACCCTTTTGATTTTCAGAGATTAGGCTATAGCAGCACACAAACACACAGCAAAGGTTAACAGATGTCACTTATTCTGCACCTTTCTGTTTGGAAGCAACATTTCATTAAAGGATCAGGGTGAGGGCTGACCAGCACCCTTTACATGGATGAACTGTGCCATTTTCTTCTGTGAGTTCAGGATGCAGAAGGTCTGGGAGCTGTTTCTCTTTCACAAGTGGTTAAAAGTGGGGATATTGAGGGACTGAAGAGTCTTTTTTGCATGCAGAGTCTGCATAGAAGGCAGTTACTCATCAAAGGATAAAACATATTGATAGCTAAAGGACATGGTTTTAACTTTCAGAAAATCTCCAACCACCTGATAAAAACGGATCTCTTTTAATATAAATATGTTGAACTCTGATCAATTTTAGACATCTACTTCATATATGAAAATGTGGAGATTATTTTTAAATAAGTTTAACTGCAGCTGGAGGGGGGGCTGTTAATATTGACTGTTCTGTATTTCTCACAGCACATACATTATTGAACTCAAAAACTACTGGAAGCAAAGGCTTTATAAATAGGAGTAGAATATATTGATTTAATAATTTCATTTGTTCAGCAGTTCTTTTGCAGCATTTTTTACAGCACAGAGAGGGGACTATCTACTTCCCATACACTTTATTCATCAAGCAGGACATACCTTTACTGTATTTTGCTTTATAACCCCTCTGTGTTCCAGGCCCTTCCCTTTTCAGGCTATCATAGCTTCTACCCTCTCCATCTAAAATTACTGGCTTTACTTCTCTCCAAATCTTTTCTTTAGTCCCAGGAGTGCTGGAATGCCAGCAGAGAGCCTTCAGGGCACTAGGGGCAGTTGGGCATGGAAGGACTGAGCTGAGCAACCCACAGGAAAGGGAGAGGAAGGGGTAGATTGAAAATTTTTTTGGTGATGAACAATAAATTTTCTGGAAAACAGCATTTCATGGAAATCAAGATAGGTTAGAGTGAAATTCAACACATTTTAAGCCAAGGAAAAATACCTGGGAAGTGGCAGGTGGCAAGACATTTTGCAAACCTTGAGACAATTCACTCTGATGTTTAAAAAACCCAAGCCTTTTGACTCATTGCTTTGAAATGCATTTCTCAATTCCAAACTGAACTAAAAAAGGGGAAAAGATTACGAAAAATATTAAAATAACCCCAAACTCAAAGCAAAACTTTTTCTGGAGTCAAATGACAACTGACTGATCTGATTTGGGGAAAAAAACATGGGTTTTTTTCAGTCACAGAACTAAAGTTTGTTATTTTCCCAGCTTCACCCATTGAGCCCCTGGTGCCATACACAAACTGTACTGAACATACTGGCTGTTTCTTTCTCGGTCTGATCCCTGAACTATAGTCATCTGTTTCCACTCCTTTCTCACATTTTGCCTTTTTTTTTTTTTAAGAAGAAGAAGAAAGGACTGTACATTAACACAAAAACTGGGCCAAAATCACCAATATAAAAAAATATGGAAGAAGTAATATTTATACTGTCTCAGTGGCTTTGCTTTTCTCAAATGCATGATCCTATGCTGCTTCTATGGGATGTGGTCTTCCTCCTTCTCTGGGAATCTGCAACCTCAGAGGTGGAGGTGGTCCATGTTTCTCATGAATTCCTGACTCTCCGGTTCCAGACTTCTGCAAAAGGCTTCTCTGAGTCATTCTGGGGACACATCTAACCCATCATCAAGCAAGTAAAGGAAATTCTCATATTCAGGTACAGGATTGCCTTTGCCACGTACGATTTGCTTTGAATTTTTTCAGCTGTCATTGTGGAGACCTCCTTCCCAGGGGTTATTTATAAAAGATGCTTTGATTCAGGCAGCATGTGCGTTGTGTGTGTGTCAGGGAGTGCACACAGCACGCTCCCCACAGTGGCTCCTTCTTCCTCTCTGCTCTCCCCTCCCATTCTCTGTGCAGTGCCTCGGCTGTCCCCTTCATCTCTGCCTCCTGGCTCTCTCCCTCCCACCCACTGCTTCTGTCCTCCAACACCGAAGAAATTTGCCGGATCCACAGCTGTTTTGGGAGGGAGAAAATTGTGTAGCAGCAGCTGCAGCAGCAGGCATAGCAGCGAATTACATGAGGATACAGATTATCTGAGCACTTGTTTCAGAGAGGTACAGCTTATCTCAGATGTAGGCTCTGCATAAGCAGCATGGAAATGCCAGCAGCCCGGAATGACTCCGTTTATTCAGGCTGTCCCCTGGTGGGACGGGCATGGCCCGTGGGGGAAGGTGGGCACGATGGGCTGGGGGGGCTGCAAACAGAACATCTGTCCTGCTGCATCCCTGCCCGGCCCCGTGCATGGCCATGGCACCCAGAGCAGCCAGCGCAGGCTCCTCAGGGCAGGAAATGTTTCCCTTACTTACTCATGAAGCATCATGCAGAGCAGCAGTGGTTTATAAATAATAGATGTTTAGGAACACTCAGGAAAAAAACCTTGTGTAGAATCTACATAGTGGAACCTTAGCGAGGCATCCCTGAGACTGCCGGAGCCACAGGCACGGGGAGCGAAGCCGTAATGTCCCCCCATCCATCTCCCTAACAGCCATCGCTCCCTGCTTTACATAGCTGTTTACTTTTCCAGGCATCTTATGCCACGGCATTAAGACACAACAGGGTGTGCTTTACTGGGACATTAATAATACATCGGGTGCACTGTGAGCCATGACTGCAAAGGCTGAATGACTTCAGTAGCCCAAGAAATGTATTAATGCTCCAGTAAACCACATCCGAGAGTGGTAATTCAAGTTTTATTTTGTCATTTTATTAATGACGCAACTGACATGATATTATATGTGACTCCATCTAATGGCACACGGGCAACGAGGGGGCAGCCAGCCACAGGCAGTGCCAGGCACATCAGCTTCTGTCCCCTGCGTGCAGGGAGGGCAGCTTTGGTCAGGGAATTTTAACCAGCTGCGTGTGCTTTGGGGAAATGGCACAGCAGTAGTACGGACAGCCCATGCAAACCTGGCTAACACACACAGGAAGGCTGGTAATGCAATGAAGGGTACATACACTACCTGAAATGGGTAAATGGTTCTTTTGCGCGTGCTTAATGCTGTAACTAATCATATCCTTTAGCAGGAAAAGCTGGGGTACTTGTAAATGAGAAATGATGAAAGATAGGAAGAAAAAGAAAGAAAATTGTATCCTAAAGAATGTGAGAAATATGGAAGACAGACACCAGTTTATAGAAGCATCTCACCTCATTAAGCATCTTAATTCCCTTTTATTGTCCATACTGCACTGAAGCCTACAAGATGTATGCATGATTTATAAGCAGTGCTGTGCATCAGCTGAGCAGTTTTATATAGGGCTCTGAAAGGCTGACGCACACGTGACACTCAGGTTTGGGTGGGTTTTTCTGCAGTTTAAGAATATTGTCTGATTTCATTCATGGTGCCACTTGGCTCTGCCATACTTGCATGCTATTATTCTGATAAATAAAATAACTTCTATACCAAATGAAGCCAGGTAAGTATGAACCTGCTTTACTCTGATATAATTTTAAAATTAATTCATACCTGGATAGACCTGCATTTCATTAAAGTCCCCTAAATAAGTCACTGATGTTTATTTGGAGCCAAGAAATCTTAATAGATAATTTTACAGTCGTTGAATATATTTGTTCACTTTTAGATTTTCTTATACTCTTGACTGTTTGGCTGTACAGTCATGAAGAAAATGTAAAATAACAATGAAAAATGCTGGTGGTTCAGATCCCGAGATAAATCCAATAACAGCTGTGACAGGATTGATTACAACAGAATCAGCAAAACCTCTAGACTCTTTTTAACGTGGTTTGAGACATAAAGAAGATAATGAAAGATGTTACTTGACAGTAGTACGATCTATGTTTAGAACTAAAAGCAAACATCTCTGAATTTTGGGGTTTTTTGTTGTTGAAACATTTTTCTACTGCAAAATAAGATTTTGGTCAAAATTGACATATTCATGAAATCACATTAATTTTGATGACATTTTCTTCCCCCCCCAAAAAAGAATATTTTTCAAATGAACTTTTGGAAAATTCTATTAGGAAAAATTAGATAAAATCAAAACTAAAAGCACCTTTGAAATTAAATTATTCATGTGTATTTATTGTTTCAGCGTCGTTTTATGCTATGTCACTAGCGTTATTATTTTCTGTGCTCATCTTACAGAACCCAGTCCTCTTTGCCTTATCTTTCTGCACCTTTCTGCATCTCTGGGTAATTTCATCTGCAAACACAATCAGCTGCAGTCCTTGCCCGACTAACTTGCAGATCTACCTGTGTGCTGCTGACCCGTCTTCTCTGTCCAGCCTCATCTCTGGGCTTGCTTCCCTGTCATTTCATGTAGACGACAATCTGTCAACTCGAGCCCAATGTGGAGGAGACAGAACTTTTAATCTTCCCCAATTCATGTCTTCCCTGCTGGTCCCCTCTTTGATCACAGCGGAAACCTCACCGCCCTGCTTGTCACTCAGGCCCGTAATTTGTGTGTCGTCTTTGACTCAGACCCTTTCTCAGGTCCTCACATCCAGGATATGGCATAATCCCACTGACTGCTCCTTCTCAGCATCACTGAGATGTTGTCTTTCCTGTCCATCCCCGTGGCTGAGGCCCTTGTCTAGCATCTTCTGTGTCTCAATTAGGGCAACACATTTTTTTATCCAGCCTTGACAAATGCAACATAGACCTTTTGGTGCCTGCTTAAAATGACACTGTAAGTATTATTTTCTTAAGCCATCAATCTCCCATTTTTATGTCCATCCCTCTTCCCTCCCCCATTTTAGCATTGCACCAAAAGTTACCTATTTGTCCTCATTTTCATGCTCCATCACAGTTTGGTTCCAGCTATCAACAGCTGCTTAGTCCAGCCAGCTGGGATGACCCAGCTCCATTTTCCCTCATGCTGGAGGCTCAGACTTTCACCCCCAGCTCCTCCCACTTTTGAGGGGACCATCCTGCAAGCAGTCACCTTGCACCTTCATCCCCAACCCACAGTGAAAGTCTCTGTGCCCTCTTTTCCTAGCTGGTGCTGAGCTCTTCATTTGCTGCCTGTCCTGTTACTCACTATCATCCTATGTTCCCCTGTGTATGACACCTTTTATTTTCTGTGCCCCACTTCTCTCTCTGGCCACCTGTTGTAAGGCTTTAGGAACATGCTTTCTATTTTGCCTAATAGTTTGAGGCTCAGCCCACAATCAGGTCTCATGGAGTAGAAGTCCATTATACTCATATACACACACACATACACATTATGATAATATAAGCAGTTACTCTTCATTAATATTATTAGTGTGAGAATATGGCATGGTATTTATCAACCTAGGCCAATCTATTACTTATTTAATATTCTACTGTTTTATTATCCTCAACTTTTATATTATTATTTTTATTTGAATAATTAGCTTTGATAGCTATTAAGCAAATATTTGAAGCTTCTTATTCTCCAGATCAAAGCAGCTCTTCGTTGTTTGTAATGAAACACTTTGACTCTTACCTAAGTTTTCTGTTCAGACTGTCCAAGATTTCAAGTGTTTCATTAAAACAGAAGTGGGGGATGCTTTGATCTAGAGAATAGGATTTTAACTATTAATTTTTCTTCTTTAAGATAAGATCTAGCACAATAAAATACATTGTAAATATCAAGTGAAATCACTTGATTTTTATTGCACAATATTCAGGATATGTTGGGGGAGCTCACTCATCACATGAGGTGTGTCAGAAGCCTCCCTGGCCCAAACCCTCAGATGCTGTGAGTTTCAACATTCAGTACCAAACTTTCTATCAAAACTTCAATTTAAAGCTGAGAGAACATTGCTGGGAGCTTCCTGTGTTGTACAGGTCTAGTCAGGCCAATGCTACAGTTGGTGGTGATCCTGCTGTTCAAAGGGTGATTACAGGGGGTCTCTGTGGATCCAGCTAGTCCCAGCCACAGCGACTGCTAGCATGACACTACAGCCTCTTTGGGAAATCTCAGGTTTGCACTGTTAAATTTCAACTGACTTTTTTTAGGTTTCTTTTTTAAAATTCTTTCTATTCTGGCACATTTTGATACCTGACGATGCTCTCATTTACAGTAGGTGTGAAATAGCTGCCTTTCCCATGAACAGTTGTTCAGGTTCTGGGTTTTGACCAGCACTTGCAAATATATAATTTACACTTCCACCTAAAATACACCATTTTGCCATTTTACTTTGCTAACAGAATGCACTTTAGTGTGGATATTTTGCAATGTCACCAGGAAGTGGGAGGAGAAAAGTGCTAAGGACTGCCAACAAAAGAAAGAAAAAAAAAAAGGGTAAGAATACTGTGAAAGATATATTCACTGTATACACATAGAAGAACTACCTTCTCACAGAGGTTTCCCCTAAGCCATGGCAAAGGTGACCACTTCTTAAAGAGTCCTCCCCGCTCCTGCTCCATAGCTATCGCCTCTTTCCGGGAGTGTGAGGTCCATGGAGATGCTAAACTCCCAAAGATCCTTCTGGGAACCAACAGATGATGGATTAATATATTTCATAACAATCTCCATGGAGACCAAAACCGGGCTGGCATGCTCCAGACTGATGGTGATAGAAAACCCTGTTGGCAATGTGGATTAGTGGGTGCTCCTCTCAGAGTCAGAGGCTGCCCTGGATGATGTCGTTTATCTCAAGTGTAAATCAGATGTGACTCAGCGGCAGACGCCGCGCAGCCAAACATGCAGAAAAGTCGCGTCAGCGTTGAATCAAAGCCTGAAACGCAGATCATTATTTCAAGAGAGTTATGAGAATGCCACGAGTTTCAAGAAGATGATCAGCGCTGCTGAAGAAGTGAAAGCCAAGAATTAGAGATACACTGATAGGGAGCTCTTTGGATTTATTAACTGTTTTGTTTGGACTTATTAAAAAGGAATGACACCCGTTAAAGTGTATCACAGGAACGAGCTATCTAGCAGCCCCAGGGCTGGGACTGAAGGGGAGCTCTGCGATAAGGTGAGGGCTCTCTATTGCTTTCCAATGACAAGGCACCCAGAAAAAAAAAAAAAAGGTTTTGTTTTATAAATTGCTTGTTCAGTTCAAGAGTTTTCTCAAGCAAATGTCCTAATTCTCATGAAAAACATATATTTGGGTATCAGTCTGAGACATTTCTGGTTGTTTTATGACAATTCAAAGCATTCCCCTTACTGTTATTTAAGGATGATGTGCACTGGCATGTCAGAGGGCTGCTGGACCAGGGTGGGGTGGGGCCAGGAGTCAGCCCTGCCAGGGCAGCAGGTCCTCCAGCCTCCTGAGGGGCATTTATTGTGGAGAACATGGCAGTACCCAAAACATTGCCATTGCTGGAGAGAACATGGGTGAGTGATAGTCCTTTTACCCTTCCTTTTTGCTGTCTCTTCATAGAGGCATTTCAGGTTGCTGAACTGCAGGCTGTGCCCTACATCTGATTTACTGGAGCGTTTCTGTGTTTACCAGGGCAATTCAGGTGCTGTAGGAAACAGACGTGCTCCCTTCCTCCCCACCTTTCCATCAGCCTCCTCGTGCTCATTGTGCAAGCTTTGCATAAGCAAGAGCCACAGCTGAAGCAGCTTGGGGTTGCCCCCACCAGTAGGAGCATCCCATCTCTTCCTGTTCCCTCTTGCTGCCTTTCATCTCGTTCAGTGTTTAGTCACTTCTTGGTATCAGCAGCTTTCTCTCAGTGCAGAAGTGAGCTGGGTACTCCGAGGTTTGATTCATACCCTTGAGTCCTTTTGGAGAGGTGTTTCTAATCCCCCTTCCATGAGGGTGTGTTTGCCCCGTGCTGCCCGCCGTGCCCCCCCGGCACCTCACTGCCTCTAGGGCTTTCTGCTGGGTGTCTTAATAAGCAAGTACGAGTCATAAGGTAAGATAAATCTCTTCATCTTCTTTTGTTACATCTGCAAAAGCCTTTGAGTCATGTCAAAACAACTCTGGGCTCACTTATCTGCATTCAGGAAATTCTTCTTTACCAATGTGCATTTTAGACTGAGTGAAAATAAGGCAATTTCTTTTAAATGGTAACTGTCAGGGAGAACTTTGAGGCACAAAAGATGCAATCCTGCTACATGGAAGTTCAAAGAGCATAACTTGACAGGTTCTAAAATACTTTTGCAGGTGGAGTTCCAACATGTACCTGAGCTATTTACCATGCCCCTTCAACTAATTGTTTCTACTCAGTCCATTTTCCTTTTCTGTTCAAAAATAGTGATATGGTGAACCTCACCAGGATAACCGAGATTCAGCTGGCTACCTTTCTCTTTCGGAAAATAATCATTCACTCCTGCTGTGATATGGCAATAGGAGAACATCAGATCAGACATCCTGTTTCACACAGTTTTCCACCACTGCCCCATGAGGATGCTTGGTCCTTTATGCATACTCTTTTTTCTTTTTTTTTTTTTTTTTTGTTTTTTTATTTGGGCAAGCTTCATTGCATCTTATTATTATTGAAAGTTAGAGAAGACATTGAAGACTGATTACAAGGATGTGGTGTGCCATGGGAAAAGCCTAGTTATATAAAAGCTCTGTTTAGAGTCAACTACTTCGTGTTCTGAAAAAAGCTGCTGCAGACATCCCTGTTGTTTTTATTGATCTTATAGATTCAGTACTGGGGCATTTAGAGTTTGGTTTTGCTTTGGAGACTGGCATATTTTATTTGAATCTGCTCAAAATACAACCGATTAAAGCAATCTGACAGCTTTTTGAATGTTGGCCTAGAAAAAGAAACAGCAGTTTCTCATATAGGGTGAGCCAGCTGTCTCCAGAAGAAGAGTTATCACTCCACATTGTCACCAGATTTCCCGATGCCCAGAAACTGTGGTCAGGTAGAAGGTCTCTGCCAGGGCAGCCTGGCAGGTGGCACTGGGTCCAGCATCCTGCTCTGCCGGCACTTCTCTTCCTGCTGGCACTGTGCCTCCCTCTGGGGCTTCGATCAATTCAAATCAGATCCTGAGAATCAGCTGGGAATCCAATCCTCAACTCCCTACACCATGTACCTCGCTTTCCAAATCTTTACTGCAGTGGCATTTTCTATATTTTAAACAGAAATGTTTCAAAACTGCGATATTCCCAAGGATATAGAATAGTGCTGTAGTTGCTATTTTACTTAATATTAAAAGGTTAAGAAGCCCATGAAAACATATAGCTGTGTGGAAATTAATGATGCTTATCTCTTGTAAACTACTGCTGTGTATGTACCTATCCACTCATAATGTTTTAAAATATACATAGCAGAGTGCAGATAGTGATAACACATTTGATTTTATCGCCTCCAAATATATATATATTTGTATGTCAGACAACTTCTCTTTCTACTCTCTGTATTGATAGAATCCATAGAGGATTTAATCCATCTGAGTGTGCTTCTCCATGTTATTCATCTCAACTGTGCACTCAGAAAGTTCAAATATTTAAATTGGTTGGAAGTCAGAATATTAATGGCTGTTCTTAGAATTCAATAACAGTTACATTTTCCCAGTTGATGGATACTGTCACAAATGGCTACCGCAGGAGTGCAGGTAGTTAGTTCCTCTGCAACAATTAGGATTTTAGCCCAAGTATATGAAGACTTTTCCAGTATATGTAAATATATGCTAGGAAACACTGGAGCACTCTCAGGTTCTGATTGCTGCAGGAGTGTTACCAGTCCCAGCTGATAAACCTTGGAGCAGCTGTTGACAAGGAGTGTTGTTCATCGCCCAGGTGCTAGGTCTGGGACAGTTCAGGTTATCCCCTCCGGAGAACACAGGATTTGGTGGAGATGAACATTGTTTACTCTTAAAATATCAGTCCTGATGAAAGAGAGGACTGGCAAGGAAAAATACAGTTTCTCTCCAAAGGTGCAGGTTTGCAATTAGAAAGACAGAAAAAGAAGCATAAAATTTGCGAAGAGAATACAGCAGGCAAGGAAAGAAGCCCTGTGCAATGGTACCCTGCAACTAGCCATCTCCTCTTAGTGCAAAAACAGAACACATGCTTCATTTAAAACCTGTTTTTAAATACACCCCTAATTATGAAATCATTACCCGAGACCTGCATGATAAGGAAAGAAGAATTATTATATTAACCTGGGGTCCTCAGTGCACTCAGAGGCATCACAAAGCAGCTCTCCTGCAGTCAAAGCCTGCGCACTCCCTCTTTTCTCTCATCCAGTGAGTCACTTCTTCCTTTTAATCTCCTATTAAAATCCTTTCTATCCTCTTCAGTTTATGACTCTGTTGCTGCAAGGTGGTTTGTGGCACTTGGTATGGCTAATCCTTGGGATCGCATCGTATTGAGAACAGAATAATTGAAAACAGCTTGAAGCAGTTGTAGTTAGGCACACAAATCAATGACAGATAATCATTTAAGCACAAACTGAAACAGACATTTACATGGAAAATAATCATGGCCTTGGAGTTACACCCTGTTCTTGCCATGCAAAATCTTTCATGGATTTGGCAGAGTACCACTGGATGCTAAATCCCACTGCCAACGTGCCCATTCCCTTGAGAAAGCCCTGGCAAACCCCTGCCGGAAACCTGAGCCCAGCTGTAAATAGGTTTGTGTGGAAGGCTGTGCACCTTTGGGTGGAATAAAACTGGACTGCCCCCAGGCTGTGTGAGACTCATGGTCTGAGATGAGCAGCCCAGGGCAGTGCAAAGCCACAAAGCAGATGAGTGCATGGGGCGGCATCTCCCCTTCCAGAGTTCTGCTGCCATCCCAAGGCCCCACCAAGGGAGGGGTCATGCTCAGGTGCCCTGTTCTGGGCATGGAAGTGCAACAATAATGAAGTAAAACTGCTACAGTGGAATGTTTCCTGGCTTGGTAGTGCAGATGGGAGCACATATTTCCCTGTCATTTTCCAGTGACAATCATATTCATACCAGCTGGTTAAAATGTTTTAATAAATTATTACCTGATGAGAACACTTTCTCATGGCTATGGTGCCGGGGTTTGCTCATTTTGGCCGCAATCCAAAAAACCATTAAAATTAAAAAGCAGAGAAAACAAATACAATTTCTTTCTTAGAATCTTTAAAAAGGCACTTGGAAACCTAAGTCCCAACTCACCTAAGGAACTCTAATTTGAAGAAAATATGTTGGGGATGTCATATGCTGTCTGTTGTTTGTCCTGGGGGGCTGGAAGAGCTTAGCCTCCATCTCTGTCTGAGGGACCCTTCCATAGCCAGACAAGTGAATGAGCACTGTTATGTGTGTGGCTCCCTCAGCTCTGAATTTCTCTGAGTGAATTTCTCTGCAGAGAATATTCCAGAGTGAATATACCTCTCTGTGTGAGGCTAGGAGTCACAGCTGGCCCAGCAGCCCCCAGCTCTCTCACTGCTCTCCCAGCTGCAGTGCCTCTGCCAGGAGCTGGCCACCCTGCTGCTGATATGGTGCACATGCAGGCACAGCCCAAAAGGACTGGTCTAGTAAGTTCTTACTATTCACATCTGCTTATAAGTAGGCAAGAGGGCTTTTATCCTATTATTTAACCTTTTGCTTTGAAAACATCAACACCTGCACCAGAGAAGTTTCAAAAGTTTAGTTGCCAATTTTTCTTCCACTTTACATGACTCTGGTGGAAGGGTATTATTTATCAGATTAAGTGTATATTATAATCTTTGCAAAATGGTAAAGATCAAAGACTACCTTGCTTCAAGCAGAATTACAGTGCCATAACATTTTTTCTTGTTACAGCTGATATCAATCACGGCATGACAGCAAGCCTCAGAGAAGGTTTTTCAGTTGGTATCACTGACACTCTACAACATCTGGAATACAGCAGGCAGCTAGCATGTGCTCTGGGTGTGAAAGTGTGAAACCAGCAGCATCAGTGAGTGCCTTCGGTGCTGGTGCCATTAAGTACAGCCATTTGGCAGCAAAATGCATGCACACAACTTTAATTCTGCCCATGGCTGGTGCAGGGAGAAAAGCCTCTATGAGAGGAGAGGGCTTGATTTCAAGTGACAGTGGTGACATTTTCAGCAATGACCCCTGAGTGTGGCACAGTCTGCCATATGATACTCCTGCCTCAAAGGCCTGTGCACCACCCTCCCCTCTCTGGGAGGTGGGAATTTGGATGAGTGACCAGGGCTGCCCAGCTCTGGGTGGGGAGGCACAGACCCAGAGAAGACCTGACCAGCATCTGGCTCCGCACACGGTGCCACTGCCAGCACCAGTGCCTGCAGCTTTCCTGCTCCCGCCCTGAGTTACAGACTTCCCACGGCTCACAATCATATCTTTGCTCAGTTTAGGCTTGAGAGTCTTTTCACCGTAGCCACAGACTGCCCAAGGAAAGGAATGAGATTTTTCTTTTTCCTCCCCAGGCCGCTGTCAGCCTGGTGAGTTTCACAGTTCCAGTACTTAAAGTACTGCATGCAGTGTGTTCCCCCAGACTTACCTCTGGGAGCGTCTGGTGGAGAACAGAAAGGGGAATTATACCTGTTTGCATACACATCCCTTCCATCTCTCCTCTGCACAACAAAAAACAGCCAATGTATTTCTCCTTGCAACAGATACAAGTCCACAGCAGCATCTTCCCATGCTGCGCTCACAGCCTGTTGTTCTGCCAAGTGCCACCTGAGTACAGCCCATGGAGACCCCCCGGCCATGCAGCAGCAGCCTGCAGCAATGGGGCACGCTGAGGTGCATCCTGCAGCAATGGAGCAC
>JAHLSL010000008.1:18116482-18171469 GCA_025920805.1 Petroica traversi | reverse complement strand
CGAGGGACATCCCGCACGGCCGCAGAGAGCCCGACGCCCGGGGAAGCCCCTCTTCCCCGGCTGCCGAGGGGTTCGGCCATCCAGTGGGACCGCTGCTGGAGAGCAGTTTGAGGCCGGTTGCTTTCGATGAAAGCAATGCCCCTCTTGCTCTTTTATCCTCACCCTGCAGCCTGGTGAGGGCAGGATTAAGAATCCACCTTCTCACCAGCTCCAACTCTACAGAGCTTGTCAGCTTCTGAGGCCCCAGATTGTTCATGTTCAGGGCCAGAGCTGAGGGGTTTTTTCCCCTCTGCAGCTCAAGTGGTGGTTTATTTGTGCCTTTTCCAAGAGCTCAGGACTCCCCAAATGCTACTTGCAGCTGGACATGTGGGGGACACGAGTAAGGGAGGGTTGATTCCCATAACTGGCCAAGATGTGCCCCATCACTTTAGCACAGAAGTGCATCTGTTCCTCTCTCCAATCTCAGCAGCAGGGCATAGGATTTGGTTAAAAAGCTTCATCAGTCTTTCAGATGTTGTGCTTAGGAAAATCCAGGCATAGCATTCATAGTTCCAGTCCTTTTTTCCCTGCTCCTCTGCCCACAAGCCTGACAGAGAAAGGGAGCAGGGTGTGATCATCCCTGTGTTTTGCCATTCAAGGCTTCCCCACATGCCCATAGGATCCCGGGTCTTGTTGCCACATAGTCACAATTGTGAGACCAGATTTCAGCCTTAAGTGAATTAGATCAGAAGCCATTTTAAAGCAAGACCAGGAGTCCTGTGATAAGACAGCCTTTTTGAATGCATCCTTCCCCAGCCTCAGCTATGATGGGACTAGGAAGGATTTTTAATGTGAACAAGCCAAATGTGGGGTGATTGTTAAGAGCACAAGGTGGGCTGATAGAGAATGCCTTTCTCTCTGTCTCTTGCTTAGAGATTGAAAGGCTGTCAGTGTTCTACTTAATAATTTCCAACAACTGCCAAAGCAATCTTAGTCTGTTGCCGTTAGTAGTGAGTGGAGTGCTTGTTGTAACACAGACGTGTGGATGTTATTCTTTAGACACATCTTTGATGCTAGCACTCTGATCCTTGTGTTTCTCTAATACCACTTGAAAGCAGATTTTTTTTCTTGTAGTTTAGTATGTTCAACAGCCTCAGAAATAATGTTAAATTATGCTTTAAAAAGACATGATCAGCTGCTAAATCATAGTCAGTTCAGCACCATAACACAGCCACATTCACAAGTGCTGCAGGAACAGCGATGGAAACACTATTTTAAACATCCAGGTTTGTATTACAAACCTTCCTCTGGTCAGAGCTTTTAGTTGGCATTTTCCCTTGAGTCATGACTTAGAATATTATTAAGAGTTCCCATTTCATCACATAAAGGGTGTGGATTTGTTTGCTCTTTGCTTGGTTGAGTACCTTGTATAGTATATATTGGACTGGTACCCATAAATACAGGCTTAGGAAATGGTTCTTTATACTTGATTTCTTCTAGTTGCTTTCTGAAAGCATGATGAGATGGTTTTGCTGAATAATACCTTAATGACAGGACTGATGCATTTTTAATGCATGTACTCTTTGTCATTGTCAAAATTAACATTTTGATGATTGTAGATTTCTCTAAAATCTTTTGGGAATTGCTATGCTACATGGGTTAAAAGAGGGAAAATGTAAGAGCCGATCGGAGAAAAACTGGATATGCTCACCAAAATGATTCTAGAATATTGTGTAAATGCTCAGTAGAATAAGGACTCTTGGAATGATGATCTCAGAGGGACTCCCCCTATTTAACAGCAGTTCTGGGGGCCTGTCACATATGTTTGTAGAAGGATGGAAGGGGTAATTTCTGAACAACAGACCTCTAAGTAGTCACTGTTCACACTGTAGGTCTGATCCTGGGAATACACGTAGCTTCTACGGGACTGCTCAGAAGACCAAGCTTGCTCATGTTAAATCCAAAAATGTTTAAGGCCAAATCCTATCATCCAATGCAATAGCAAAGTCCCAATTGATTTCACTGTGGGAAAGATTAGACCCCTAGTGAAAGAGATTTTTTACAATGCTACGCTTCCTACTTTTCTTTGCTTTAGAAATTATGAATCCTGCGTACTAAAAAAAAAAAACTCTAAAATCTCCCTGCCTCTAGTAGTTTAATGATATTTCATTAACAGCAAAAATTACACTAAAATTTTATAGTGGAACATAGGAAGAAATTACTTTATAAATAAGGGAGTTTAATTGTACCAGTATGAACATTTCCTAGGACGTTTTAGAATGAGGTTTGTGGCAGCACCAACTGTGCATTAACAGCTATTTTGGTGAAGGCATATTTAATTAATTCAGAATACTAAATTTCTGTTTTTAAATGGCTTTTGTAATCTGCATCCTGATAAAAAATTAAATTTAAAAATTAGCCCCAAAATAAACACTTGAATTTAGCCTTGTCTTTAAAGGCCATAATCCTATGAAGATTTATATCTCTGGGTAATTTTCTCCGCTGGAGTAGCCTGAAGGCTGCTGCCATAGGTAAGTCTTTATCACGCCAGGGCCCTAGAGCAGCACAGGCGTTGATGGAAGAGCAGACACTGGTTTGGCAGCGGCCCTGGTGCAGCGCAGGTGACACTGTGGTACTGGCTGTCCCCACCCTGCTCGGGCCTTCCCAGAGCGGGGAGCTGCCCAAAGGGCTGTGTCCCCCAGCACAGTGGGCACATCATGCCCATGGCGGGAGTGGGACAGCCAAGAGCAGTTCTGGTCCCTGCTGTCCTGTGCAGGCAGGGGCACGGCCCTGCAGGGGTCTGCCCATAGCATGAAGCATTTCTCTGCTTAGCAGTACCCGAAATTAAGTGATAGGGACTGCCACTGGATTTCAGGTGCTCTTTCCAGAAATATTTGAAACTACAGCCCTTACCTATGTATATATCCCTGAATGGAATAAATATATATATATATAGATACAGGCACCCCTCTCTGAAGAGAGATAGAGCATAGAAGAAAAGCCCCATTCTCCCAGACCTGACAAAGGCACAACACGCACTCACCTCAGCAGGGGCTGTGCTGTTGCAGTGCGTATTTATGACCTATGTTATGATTCCTCTTGCTGCTGCAAATTTGCCTAAAATAAATGCCTACAGTGTTGCATGTAGATGTGTACAGCTATGCAGATGTTTTTCATTTGGCTCAATTTTGCTTATTTTCTGCTTTTAAAACTACATATGATTTTGAGGGGAGTGTAAATTTTCTTCTCATCACAAGTTATTGTCTTTTGTGTCAGTTTAGGTGGCTTCTAGTGTTCATAGGGTTTTCTTGAGGAACTGAAAACAGTAATATTTATACATCCACACAGCTCTACACATGCTTTGCAGCTGTAAGAATAAGCTAAGTAGCCTTTTTTTCTGCCTTTTTACATCACACTAGCCATAATGTACACAACTGGATTTTTATGCATTTTTAAAAATAAATCATGTCTTTATGTACACAAAAGGCTTTTTCTTCTCTTCCTTTTAATAGATTACTATTTTTCTAAAAAGCATCGCCCCCAGGTATTACCCATAGCTGTTTTGACACCTCACCATTTAGTGTTGTAAAGGTAAATCATAACACTCATTATTAAGAGCCATAAATTTTTACCAGAATCATCATCTAGCTCCTGAAAGCTTTAATGGTAGAAACATTTCCTGGGCAAACGCCCATGATGATTACATGCTTTTTATTGCTATCATTGAGTAACCAAATTGCTCAAAAATCAAAGGACTTGATTACCATATACCTGCAATGCATAGAGCTATTTATAAATGTTGGCTCGATAATAACAATGACTCAAAAGAAATTTAAATGACAGTCCAAAAATAAGTAGTCTAAAAGTGAAAAAACAAGCCAGAATTGATAGAGGTGATGGAAAGAGTCTGACTTCAAGGGACAGAGAGGATCCTGAAGAAGGTAAAGAGAAAAGTCCAGGAGCTGATGGTAGAAGGTAGATGTGACCCAGCTTTTCAGAGTCAGAGGGCAGAGGAGAGGTGAGGCACCAGGGACTGTAGGCGAGGAGGCATCGCAGTGTGGCGCTGGAAGTATGCACCAGAAGTGTTGAAACCAGGGCCGGAACATCACACAGGTTTGGTGGTTTGCTTCTTGGAAAAACAGTATCTAGTTATAAGCAGCCATCAAAAAATTAGGTGAGATGTTCCAGGAACTGGGGGGGGGGGGGGGGAGATTGATGAGAATAATAAGAGCTCTGAATATATAACTGAAAGGCGGCTTACGTATATTTATGGTTATACACACCTAGCCAAAATTACAAAATAATGCCACACAGATAAATGAAATTAGTATCCTGCTTTTGAAATCATTCTCTTTCAGAAACCAGTGGGAATTTTCCATTGATTTCAGGGGGTTCAGAATTTCTCCTGTGTGGAGGATAGCAGTGTAGCCCAGTGTGTGCAAATAGACCTAGAAGCTATGTATGGAGAAAATGCAGCATGACTACCAAGAAACATTTCCTTTCAGGGAACCGCATACCCCTCTAGCTAGTGGGGATGATATAAGGCAACAGAAAAATCTCCAGGCAGAGAAATCCTTGTCTGGGAGATGTACAATAAACTTGGCCAAGACACAGCAAGCAGTAGTCACCCTACGAGGGCTGGAGAGCCATCTGGGGAGGCCTCCTCGCCCCTGACTGTTGCCATACAGCTCCATGGAGCTGAAATGGTTCTGATAATTTCTCAACACTTTATACCACTAGAAAGAAAGGGCTAGGCCCACAAGAGGTAACTTACACTTTCCAAACTACTCAAGAATATTTCAGATTAAGTAGATATTTTATCTGTTTTGGGGTCAGTTGTCAGTGCCGTGTTGTTCTGTATCAGCTCATCTGAGTTGCACGCACTGTACGCCCTTTCACATTATTGCATGAGGCATGAAATGTTGGAAAAATGTAGCTGACTTTAATATTAACAATTGCTGATTCATAACCTTGTTTGGAATATTAGTGGTTCACTTACTAAATCAGGACAATATCACAAAGTTTATTAATGATCACAGGTCAAACCAATCTTTTAAATCACTAAAATCAAAGATAAAGTGATCAACATGGGACTGGTCTTCTCTAATTGGAGAAAGAGGAACATTCTGAACCAGAACAGTACAGCATGCAATTGTGCAGCCTGTTACCAAAAAAAGAACTATCTCACTGCATCTTACAGAGGCATTTACATAGATAATGTAGATTTCATATGACTACTTTTAGATTATCTGATAGTAATAGCTGTGCAAATATTCACATTCTCCTAACGAGATGCTGATAAAAATTCAAATAAAAAGGCATCACTAATTACTGCATTATTAAGGATTTATTTTATTTTTTTTAGATTTATGTGGAAAATAGTAAGAACAGGGAGGCTTGATGCACTAATGCTTCCCACCATGTGGAAATTCTTCCTTTAACAATCATTCTCTAGGAGATAACTTACCTGGTTACTCCAAAAAAATACATTTCGTATTACCTCTTCATCAAATTGCCATGAAACATTCTTCTGTTATTGCTTGATATTATACTGGAGTAACACTTATTCCAATCTTGATGCTCTGGATGTTAAAAATGACCACTGTGGTAAAAACTGCTTCTTGTTCCCATACTTTCCTCCACTGCCTTGCAGTCCCCCTTCCTGTTTACAATACATGCAAAAGATTTGAGGGGATGGAAGGATTTTCTTTCTCGATGTGTTTGATTTTAGAAATGTCAGGATCATTTAATTTCCTATTTTTTTCCTGAAGGTCTTGAACCATAGAGGAGAGCAGTGGAAACTTTCTCAGACCTCAGTTTAAGAGGTGGTGATTTTTCCATTTTTAAGAGAGAGACCTTTTTCCCTGCGTGTTTCCCAGGGTCTGAGTTATGCAGAACACAATAACATAATTATTTTCAAGGTTTCAGTAAAATCCTTTTCTTTTTGACGGCTCATTGTCCTTTGTTCTGTTATGACATAATGTGGCCATCCCATCATGTGTCTGTCGCACATGTGAAAACATAAATCCATTTGCCTTCAGTTGTTCAAAGATTAAAACTGATCTGTAAGTCCTGCTCTAGGAAGCAAGAGCCAGGCCCACTCCCCTTTGCTCTTCTGGTTTATCTGCTTGTCATTTCTGTCTATGTAAATACTTACCTGCAAAGAAAGCAGGACCAGACCAGACCCTTGGTTAGAGATGATCACAGACATGTTTAATTTTCTTTTGCTGGAGCTGCAGTGAGGCGGTGCTGCTCACTCTGCTCCAGCCTCCCTGGTACAGAGGGAGGAAAAACTCCAGTGAGGGAAAGGATGCTGAATGGGCATGATGAGAAATTCAAAGAAAACAAATCAAATAAATAAATCCACACACACAATACCTAACTAGAGTTTTCAGGTTTTTGGGGTTTTTTTTTACCACATGAAATTCTATTTTAAGTATTCCACATTTCTGGATGCAAAACTTAAATATGTGTCCTGTAGAGGGGCTCAGAACAATAGCTCTGCTTTCTCTAATAAAATCTCTCTTCTGAGATTAACTCTGGAGCTAGCAGTGAGGTCAGTGTTTCATTTCATGTAAGTCAGCTCATGCTGACAAGGGTCTGGCCTTCTTAGTGATGGGCCGTTTGCTGCCCAGGAGTGTGAGGAACGGCTTTCTGAAATATCGATAGCTTGCCTTCGCTGGAGTCCATGATCAAATTTAGCTGGCAAGTATCAATGTGCTACAGGCAGCCTGCAGGGCTGAGAGGCTCAGGCTTGGGCCAGCCACTGAGGTCTGCTTCCTAAATCAGAGGCTAACTCTTCCATTAGCGTAAATCAGTGGTCTATAACGATGTCAAATGAGATTTGTGTCACAGTAGCCCAGACTGCAGTCTGGTCTTGGGATTTGAAAAGGAGTAGAAAAATTAGGCTGTAACCATTAGAATTCTTTTTTCATTTGGTTTTGTTGTGCATATTTTTAAAGGTGCACACACACGCACACACATGCAAAGCTGCATTTTGCATGGACTTGTGGCTGCAAGGCTGCCATTTAACATGGACCTAAGAGCACAAAATCTTTCTCCCGGTGTGGTTTGATTGACATGTGCAGAGATCTCACATAAAGGCTCTGGGATCCCGCTTTTCATCCATAAAAGGAAAGCAGGCAAGCTTCATCCCTGGCTAAACCCTTTGCACAATATACATCAATAATGAGGAAGCATCTATTTATACATTGCTCACTGGAAATGACTGAATTCAGACAGAAGTTGGTGAGGCAGCCTGAGCTCCACCAGCCTCCATGGAGTCTATTGTTAGTACCCAGGATGACTCCTCAGGCAAATGGGGAAGAGAGGCACGATTTGGAGCCTACCATGCCACGGGAGGAATACCAGCTTCCACACTTGGCAGGTGGTGTCTGCTCTCAGAGAATGCCTTCGCTGGCTCTGCCAGAACCCGGCAGCCGTGGAGGAGGAATGCAGGAGAAACGGTCACAAGAGCGCAGCCCTGTTGCTGCTCCCTGGGAAGTGGAATGCTGGCTTGGGTTTACCCACAGGATGAAAGCTCCCTGCCTTTTTCATGAGAAAAGGACATGTCCAAGAGGGAATGGGAGGAAGGCAGTTCTATCTTCATACACACCGATGCCGTCTTGCCATATTGTTACAGAAGATTTTCAACAATATTTCTTTACCTAGAAAAAGAAAGATGCAGTAAAAAAGCCCCGTCCAGTGTTATGGCATTTGTTAGGTATGTCTGTGCACCAATTGTCCACCAACACCTGTCTGTGATGATGAAAACTTGCTTGTCTGTGAGATATTTATCATTAATAAGGTACTCAGAACCCCTTAGCAAAGCACAATCCAGAAAGTGCTTTTGCTCCATATCCTTTTTCACTCCTGCTTTCCTCTGTGGCTCTTGTGTACTTTGCCCATATGCTCTAAAGCTGTTTTGTTTTCATTTTTATGTATGTTTTATGTAAATTAGAAGAATCAAGCTCCTCTGCTTGCTAAATTATAAATTGAGTGGAAATTGGCCGACTCTCTTTAGACTATCTAAGTTATACAAGATGTAAGTAATCAAGCTGAGCAGGCTGGGTTGGGGAGGGAAAACACGTCAATAGCGTGGGCCACGTGAGCTGTGTCCACGTGTCTCTGTGCTCTGCTGCTTGCCTTCGCAGCCTCAAATATCTCTTTGCTCTAAAGTGCCAATCTAATTCCTTTTAGACCATTCTCCAAGATGCAGGTTTATTGCCTCCTTTGGTAGTTTGCTTGGTATATTCAGTACGCCTTGTATAAATGAACTGCTCTTAAATGCATGTTTCCACTCTCTTGCTTTAGGATCAGAGTAGATTCAGACTGCCTCCTCTGGGAGCACTGATTCATTTTCCTTCCCTTCTTCCCCTGTAAGTTAAAACGCCTGTTGATTTTAGTGTCTGTCTCCTTGGCTTACTCCCTGCTTTGGCTCTAATTCCCCTACCCCTCACTGCTTTTCGTATGCCTGAGTCTTGCCCTGGGTTATCTTTCCCTTAGTAACCCACTGCAACCTCACAGAGTAGGACTGTGGTGTAGGAGCAGGAGCCTGGCTGTGGCTGGCAGTCTGTGAAACACTGCCAGGAGAGCAGGGAAGTTGGTTTGTGTCTTGGGTCTTGGTGAGATGGTAGAGTATCTGCTGCAGGGCAGAAAAGGAAGTCTTGCTGTAGCCTGTTAGTGCACCAGTTATACCAAGTTTTTAGAAAAAGGGGCCTAAAATCAGACACTTAGGCCTATCTTTAGACAGCCAGCAGATATGGGCATGGTGCTGCTCCAGTCTGAATGCAGGGTCCTCCTAAAACGGTCCATGTTCAGATGCTTGTGACACACTAAACTGCCTCTAAGAGATGAGGCTGATTGCAGCCTCAGCACAGACAGGCATGGCTGCACCAGCATCCACATGCCAGAGTGTCCAGCAGCACTGACCAAGAGCAGCCTTGTGCTGTGGCCAGCAGCCCATCCGTCCCAGGAGCACCAAGTTACATCCAGGCAGAGGCAGGCTCAGGCTGGCTCTGCTCTCAGTCTTTTAGCTCCAGGCCAGCCAGCAAACAGAGAAAAACTTCTTCAGAGAGGAGGTGTAGTGCAGTTCTTATCAACTGACCGACGTTTTACAACCAGCATCATGGAGATTGAATGCCATTGCCATGCACAATCCAGGTTAGAAATTTATTGCTGGTGGGGGGGAAATTGTGGGCATTGTATGGGCTCTGCAGGCATGGCCCTGGGCACAGATCTTTATTAGCAGCCTGTTCCCAGGTACTGCACAGCCCTGTGTGCTCTGCTGTTGAAGGTTGAAGCATGTGCTCAATAAATGGGGATCCCAACTGAACAGTCAGATGGCCTTCAGGAGACTCAGGCTAGGACTCACAGGACACAAATGGCATCCTCTCAGCTCAGGCTCTACCCTGCAGTTATTTGAGTTTGGGCTGTCTTTCACTGAGATAATAAAATACATGCTTTTTCTTCTAATTCATTAAATGCTTTGATTCAGTGATATACCTTTAGAATGTGGTTTATTCTGTGCAGTCAAATGTTTACTGAGGATGATACAATATATCCAACCTGCCTTTTTAGAGGTGCTCCTTTTACTTCAAAGGGAAGGCATAACCTTCTGTTTTGTGGTGTGATTTTTACTAAACCTCTGCCTACTTTATTTAACAGGCCACATATAAATTTATTACCACTTGTGTTTCCAAATAAAAGACCCGTAGGTTGGTAAGTAGTCTATAAGTCGAGCTGCTATTCCTTAAAACTCATAAAATGATGATTTTGATCCATAGAATCGCTAATTAAAGCTGCTTTTCAATACGCAAAAATTAAGTTAACAGTAATTAATGTAGCCAGCCTGGAACCTTAGGAAACTACTGCCAGCAAGTGTCTTTTGGTGCACTCAAGAGGATGCAGTTTGATTGTTGGCACCAACAGACAGGTTGGGAATTGTAAACATGGTAATTAGCAGTAAGTTTCTGGATCTCAACTTGCCAGACTGGCAGTCTGATTCTTGGAGTAGTTGTCGCACGGGAGGAGGGAAAAACAAAGTAAGGGATTTAGAGCAACCTTGCATTGCTCCGCCAACATATGCCACTGGACCAATGTTTTTCTTGGCAAAGATCTCTGACAAGGCGCTTAAAAGCAGCATTGCAGCCCTACTGCAAACTGTGAACCTCACTGCAGGCATCAACCAAGCAACTGTCCCTGGCTCTTTTGTTTAAACCACGAATGTTGCTCTATGGTAAGGAATTCCAGAGTCTGAGAGCCTTCCACTCCACCTCTGTGGTGGAGCACAGTGTTGATAAGGTTATCAACAATAATGGGATTAAAAGAGTTAAAATCCAGCTTTTGCGGTAATCCAGGCGTATTCTATTGTTGAGCTATCAAAGATTAAGGTTATAGTAACCTTATTAATCCTTGGTGTAGTGTAAATAAAAAGGAAATGTCAACCCTAATTCCACCATGAAATTAAATCTTCACTTCTCTAAATGATGATTCAAATGCAGCTTACTGCAGTCAATGTGGTTTATGAAAATGCGTAACCCATGTGAATTTAAGAAATCCAATCTGAGAGACAGAGAGAAAGGGTTGATGAAACATGGCACTTGTCTTGTTTAAAAGTTTTTAAAAAATAGTATTCATTCAGCTTGTACGTCTGCAGAAACTATAGCTAGAGCCAAAAAGTACGCAAAGAATTAGGAAGGGACCAAATGCTCATGGTGTTCATGCAGAGACTGCAGCCACCAGCCCACAGCAGAACTGCCATCCCTGTGCCAGAGAGCAGCCACAGCACTGCTGGTGGTGACCCCATCCCTGTCCCCTGCTTGCAGAGCACTGTGTGGCCTTGTTAGTGCTGCCCCAGTACCACGGACAGGGTGCCCTGACACAAGAGCTTAACCCAACATTGATCCACTTGTGCTTTCAGTGCCAGAGACAATGTGATGAAAACCAAAAATTGTCAGAAATGAAATGTTTGCTGAACCTTCTACAAACAGCAAGCCTTCACAGGCGCTGGTGTGAAGGGCACAGGTTTTCCAGAGGGGTGGGAGCTGCCTCTTTTGGCAATGGTTGGTTTCCCCCTCTCCTGTGCTGGGCACAGCCCCTGTTCACGCTGCCCACAGAGGCTGAATCTATAAGTAGGTCTGAAACAGCCCTCTGGGACTAACTATCTGAAGAGAGGGAAGAACAGACAGACAGAGCTTTGCTTAGAAGTCAGTGGGATCTGGTCCAGGTAAATCTGTGTTTCTTTGTGGGGAGCGGGTGGAGAATTACAGTAAATAGAAGTGGGCTGAGTACCTTTTGTTACGCTTGTTTGACTTGGAGGAGAAATATAGTAGTGGTAAAATGGGGTGATTCAGAATGATTCTGCATATTAAATATCTCAGTCACTCACTCCAAGTCTAGAAGAGTGGTAGTTAAGTATCAAGGAGCTGCCTATAGCAGGAACTGAGCTCTCTGGAGAGCAAGAGGCGTTGCCAGAGAAAAAGAGATGGTTTTAGTAGGGCTGTCCCCAGAGAAATGGGCTTTGTCACTTCAGCAAAACCCATCTGCCTGATGGTCTCTGCATGTCCTGGAAATTACTGGGTTTGTGGACTGGTAGGGCTGGAGAGTGGGTGCGTTCTGCATCTTCATATTGTTTACTCCAGTTCTCATAAACTCTGGTAAAGTTGCATAATGAAACTCAGGCTCATAAAAGAACTCATTTTAAGATGTCTTTTTTTCCTCCTTCAGTCACTGAATCATGCTCTTCTCTGGTGTGAATTGTCACAGCTCCAGAGCATGCACCGGTTCAGATGTGTCCGCTGGGTCCTGGGCTGTCTCCATCCCCTCTACCGCTGCAATTGCTACTACAAACAGAAATTGGCTCGCTCTGGCTCTTCTTGTCTTTCTGCAGTGTAGGAACAGATAATGGGCCCATGGGGTTGTTCAGAAATATTGCTGGTTTCCAATGCTAGCATAATGGTCCCTTCTAGGTAGTATCCCTTTCCTGGACAATTTCCCAGTAAAATAGTAAATGGCAACTGCAGAGCAGTAAAGGCAATGGCATATTTGTTTGACTGACATTTCAGAGCCTGCAGAGCAAGTGCAATTAGGATCCACAGTGTGCTGCAGTTTCCTTTCTTCATTTCCCTATCTTGGAAGAACTGCTTTTAGGATCAGCTTAAGTGTGGTCTCTGCTACCTCAGAGTGGTGGAGATGCTCCAGGGATGGAGGGCAGCGTGTGCCCAAGCCTGTATGAGCACCTTTTGCACTGGGAGCAGTCAGCAGCTCAGAGGGCTCAGCTGGGACAGGAGCTGCTGCCCCTCCCCTGCTGGCACTGCAGCCCCAGGCGATAGTGATTTTGTCAGGTGTGCATTTCCCCTGGACTTGGCAGAGCTGACACCAGGATAGCCCTGTGGCACTCAGACCTGCACTTGTCACTGAGGTGAAACATCTGTCCATGCCCATGGATCTGTCCTGGGCAAAGCAACACAGGGTTGGACTACCCTGGTCTTCACCGGGGCAACTGATGCTTTCTTTGGAATATTGTGGGATCGGCAGTTGATGTGCTTTGAGCACTTTGGTACAGACTTGGCAGCAGAAAGAAATGTGAAAAAACTGGTGGTAATCACTCAGATTTGCCTGAAGGAGGTAATTGAAAACAAATTGCTACTAAAAGCCATGGCCATTGTTAATTGTGATGAAGCATGGTGGGCTGTAGGAAAACACTACAAGAGGACAAATGGGGGTGAAAATTGTTTCTGCCCTGTTGGGGAAAGAGGGTCTCAGCCACATAATTTGGTTTGTAGGGTTATTCTGTAGCTGCTAGATTCTGACATGAAAATCCGAGCCTACAGAGCAATGCTTTAATGGCTGGAATAATTCAGTCAATGAAGGCAAGGACAGCTGTGGCTTGCCTTGGTGGCAGGGGGGTGGCCAGGTTGTGTGGCATCCTTTCTGCCATAGGCAGGTCTGAGCTGACCCCCACAGGAGAGGCACAGGCAGCTGCTGCGTCCCCTCTCAGCAGGATGGAGTCTGCAATGTGCACAGAGCCACCTCCCTACAGCCTGCTCCAACTCCGAGTTTTACTTTTCATTTGGAACATTGCTGCCATGCACTGTTTTATTTGTTAGCAAATTTAAACATTGCAATGTCTGCTGTTCCTAGTGCTTCTTGGATTTCTGGACTCAGGCAGATGCTGATGCCTGTGTGAATTGATCAAGTGTTTTGCAATTGGTCCTCTGAACACAGGGTCAGGGGAAGCAGGATGTGGGGTGGCAGCATATCCATGCTGACAGGAGGGGCTCTGCCCTCGCTGGGCAGTGGCTCCCCAGGGCAAAAACTCTTTGTCTCTCAGAGAAGCTCTTTCCAAAATACTATTGCAAGGATTCAGGAGATGAAAACAATGATGAAAAGGATGATCCAACTTTTACTAAATTGCACTTATTCTAGATATTTTTATTCAGAGCTCCTGCAGGGTAAAAAAAAAAAATAATTCTGCAGCTTCCCGTTTCTGCTGACAAATTCCATACCAGCCTCTTTCAGGACAGATCCTTGCTCCAGGCTCTTGCATCTTTGCTTTGTGCTCAGGGAACCAAGTATAGGAGCGCACTACAGCCTGTGCTGCTCTGTTTGCTCCCTGTGCCAAGGTGCAAGTGGGGGAAAGACAGGACAGCATGAAAAATCGGAACCAAAGTTTCCTAAAGCAGTCTAAATGCAGGGCAATCCTGCCGAGTTTGTGATGTTACATGAGCACTGGCTTAAACTACTCTGAGGGTTGGGCCACCCCAATTGGAGCCTCAATTGCAGCATTTAAAAAATGACATTAAAGCATATATATGTAGCATGAGTATTAGGATATGAAAACCCCAATCTAATCTGAGATATGAGAAGAGTCATCACCTAGCTCTCTTGGAAGAGAGAGAACTATCATGCTTTGATAGTTCAACATGCCCTTATATAGAAACCCAAAACATGCTGATTTGTCTTATTATTATTATTACTGACAGCTTTTGGGAAGATTGGTATTTTAGCGATTTCCCTCCTTTTACAACAAAATCCCCCAGTGCTGTCCATGCAGAAAAGCCTGTCCCCATGTAGTGAGAGTGGTGTGACAGTGTTAGGGACATGCTGTTATGCTCCCCTCTGGGGGAGTCTTGCCTGCACGAGAGCTGCAGGCTGTCAGGCTTTCCCAGTGGAATGGCAGCTCTGCTGCACAGGGTACATGAGCAATTGCTCTTGTTTTTAACATGTTGGATCATGACTTGTTCCTCCACTTGGGGCTGGGGTTGAGAAATACTGTCAAAATGAAGATAGAGGAGGCTGACTGAGTGAATGTGCTACCTGGATGCTCCAAATTTAGATAGCATAATTGATAAGGGATATAAAAGAGGTGACTTTTTTCAAGCCAAAAGATACTCTGTTAATATGATGCAATTTGGACATGTTTGTTTTAGGAATCCAGCTGTGTTTTACAGTCGGTGAGTGTGCCTGTATGTGCAGACACACAAGAACAGAATAACTGCAGTGTTCCAGTGCTGCCTGGAGTTAGGTGCTGTAGTAAGCTGACAGTAAGAAATGCGCTATCAGCTCCCCACAGGGTCAAGCACAGTACCTTTAGAACAGTGTGGAAGTCTGAGTGGTGCTGGGTGAGGATGTTTTCACCCACATAAATGTGCAGGTGCTAAATTTAATTTCACAATCCCCTTATTTTCCTTTATTTCCTTTTATTTCTTTAAGCTGAAGGGGAAAATGGGGGAAAAAATTGGTCTCCTGTGGAAGAAAAAGTTCTTGGTAGGACAACAGCTCTATGCATGCTGCTAAAGATAATGGATAAATGGAGCTGCTGAACACAAGGTGTGGATGAAAGGGATTCATGGAGGGCCAGGTGGGGTCACTTGGGCCAGGACATTTCGGAGCCATGGAGCTTCAGTTGTCAGTGTGGTGGATTATTATAATGAACAGATACAACCTAATTCTCCAGAAAGATAACCACATGTTCAAGGCCAAGGCCAGGGCCCCTGGGTTTGTCCCATGGCACTGCTGCTCACCTCAGGGTGTTGCTGAGTGTTGCCACGGCTTTGCCTTAGTGTGGGTCTGCCAGGGTGCTCCAGCGGTGCCTGGGGACAGCTCCAGCTCCTGCTCGGTTCTGGGCAGGGAGGTGTGTGCAGGGCCTGGCTGGGTGGGCAGGGATGCTGTCCATGAGCAGCCGGGCCCTGGAGAGCTGTGCAGAGCTCCTGGGGCACTGCAGCTCCTCCCTGCCCTCCTCAAAGGATGGGGCTCCATGGAATCAGCAGGGCCCCCAGGCTTTCCACCTTGGATTTTCTCTGGCATATGCATTAGGCACAGTGTGGTGTGTAAGAGGGTTTCCATGAAAGAAACTGAGGAAGCCAGGAAATTATTTTCTATGGTAAACATTTATACTAGTGTTATTTACACTAATATAATCTGAAAAGTTTAGTGATTTTTTTTCCCCCAGAAATTTAGTATTACCTTTAGAATATGAGAGCAGAAACTCGCTGGAAATCATAAGAGAGAGGAATCTTGGTTAAAAAACCTACAGCTAAGGAGTTCCTACCTTTCTCTGTAGGAACTTCAATATTTCTACTGATAGATCCCAAATAGCTATGGTAAAACTCTGAAAGTCTGAGTATGATTTCAGGAGGATATATGCATGCAATTATTTAAGTCTGATATTCACAAGACAAAAGCTTGTGTTGCATTAAATAAATCCCTGTAGTTCTTTGGGTTAACTTGCTGCTCAGTGAAAAGCTGGGGTCACAGATTGCCAGGTGGGTGAAGAAAGGTAGAGGGAATTGGTCTGATGAGCTGAGGAGACACAATCCAGTACTGTAACCCATGCAGCACCCTCCCTGCCCAGCACTGTTCTTCCAGGCAGGAGTCAAGCCTCTGATACCTCAGTTTCCCTGCCCAATTACATGAAATGAGATTAGGAAAAAACTGTTTACTACAGCATGTTCTAGTTTTTGGATCCAAACAGATTGCTGTACATTGGGTGTGAAACTCCCTAGTGTTTTAGAAATTATACTGGAACCTCTCTGACTGACAGCTCTGAGCAGAGCACTTTCTGAGGTTATGTAAATGCCTAAAAAGAAATCTAAACCCAAATCTTAATTGTGTAGCAGATTTGAGGCCTGTGAATTCTAGGCATTACCAGATTTTAAAGCCCTGCTGCTACCTTACATAAATACTCATAAATACAGCTAGTGTCCTAAAAAGATCTTTGGTTGTCCAAGTGAGATAGAAGAAGGTATTGCAGGGCTGCCCCATCTCTACTGGTCACAGGGGATATGTTCTGCCCAGGGCTGCTCCATCAAGAGATGAGAACCTGCGCCCTGCCCCCCCCACCCATAACAAACAGCTAGAACTGCACGTATCAGGGATCACATCCCAGGCAGAGAAAGGAAGGTATTTTCATTTATGATGCCCAGTAACAGGGGAAAGAGACCTTTCCTTCTGTGTCTGTGCTCTAGCATGACGCAGAAACAATTTTAAGAGATGTTTATAAATTCCACCCGAGTGTTGCAGCCCTTGCTATGAATCTCAAAAGTGTATTCCAGATTTATTAGTGTTGAGCTGCTTCTGACACAAGGGATGTGGGGGACAAAGAGCAGCAGCTTCTTGTGCTATAAGGAAGCACAGAAAAACCTGTCAGTACACTTGTAATTTCATGCTCCTAAATGTTGTTATCCAAATGCCATTGTACTTGCAACTATTCTGTGTGTATTAAATCTGAGGTGCAGAACCCCATCTCATATTAAAAATGTGATAGCAATGTTATAATCCCTCTACTGTTTTTGTGTGAGCTCTTGTTAGCTCTTATTGCCATGTACTTTGCATGTCCTGCATGCAAAGGCAGGAAACCAAGAGTTCACTGCATTTTTAAAATGTTCAGAAAGATGTGCTTAAGTAAATAGAAGTCCTTGTTTTCTGGGTTCGAGTATGTACGTAAAAACAAGGGGACTGAATAATGGCAGAGTTGATGTGATAGAGCTCACTAAATAAGGGTTGTGATTAATTTTATAGAATTGTTCATGAATAACTGGCAACATGTTTTCCATATGCAGCAACTTCCAGAATGAGCTGACTCATTATTGCATTTAAGGAGTTGCACCTTGAGTTGTGATCCGATGCCTCTTAAAAACTGCAATTGATTAATTTTTTAGAGGGATTGAATCAGGGTCTTTAAGGATCCGTGACATTTTTCAAACAAAATGTCTTTTGCTTTTTTGCTGCTTATCCCAGACTAGGTAAGAAGTCAGCACTAAATTACAGCATTACCCACTCTCCTCTCCTGAAGGGAACAGAGGAGAGTGACAGAATACCTGAGCAAAGGGAAGAGATAGAGGAGGAACAAGGCAGAAAGGAATGACTGGAAATAGCAGACAAAGAGAAGAAATGGGGGAAAACAGAAAGGAGAGAGACGCAGAAGGAGACAAGGGAATAAAAAATAGGAGAGTGTAGGGACTCATGTGCCCCATGGCTGCCCTGATGAGCTGCTGCTGGTCACAGGCACTGTCTGATGTTCATCCACGTTCAGCTGGCCTGAGGTCTACAAGGAACATGAGTAAGCACAAGTTCCCAGCTAAATCTCAGCAGGTTTACTGTTTACCAAATTGTGACAAAAGATGAAGTGATGTCCTATCTGGCCACACACTGGGCTGTAGGTCCTCTTTTTTATCTTTTTTTTTCTTTTTAAGAGGAGAGCTAGCTGATGTTTCTTGCTATTGTCAAAAAGAAAAGAACAAATCAGTGATAGTGATTTGGAGGAGCTAAGTAGTTAAAATAAAATATACATTCAGTGCTTTCACATAAAGATTTGATGATAACCAGATAACTGAAATCAATGGCTCCTAATCAAAGTCCAAAGATTATTTTTGTAAGGTGTTTATATACTATCTCTGCTCTCATTGTACCCTCTTACAGTTACAGATGGGGACAATGAAAACACGTGTTCTGTGCAATTACTTGCTGCTGCCTTATAAAAAGCCAAACCCTATTAAACTTCAACATGGATTCAACTAATAGTGTCCTTGTGAAAGAGCAACGTGAAGAGTTTTGCTCTAGTACTGATAGTAAAAGCAGACCTGTCAACGAAATCCAGCCTTCATAAAAAGCTAGGTTAAGGTAAAGATTTGAAAGAGTTTGGCTTGGCATTTCCAACCTGTTGAGAATGAATTCTGAACTTGGGCTGGCAAGAGTTAAGAGCATATCTTCTGTAAATCTTGATTTTATGCTTTGGAAAGACCAGTACATTTGTCCTGTGGTAATCATAAACATCATCTACCCTCACACAAAGAGTAGAGATCTGATAAATGCTCTGATCATAATTTGTGCTTTGCTTTCCTCATCATCAATGCAATTTTTAAATCATGTTTAAGAGGAAGTCCATGTGTTCCTCACTGGGCAGGAATAACCCATTGGAGTCTGAGCAGACGGAGTTAATGTCCTAGACACGGTGCTTTTTACAAACCAAAGAATAAAAAGAATATTCCAGGAAAGCCATAAAGAGAGATGATGTTTCTGGGATGTTAAAGATACTGTTGTACTTCCAAGCTGCTGCATGAGCCTGACTGCAGTATCTGGCTCGGGGTGACTCTGTGAATGGCACTTTCACTGATATCAGCAATGCAGAGTAGTCCCAAGCAGGCCCTGAAACTTTAGCATGTGATGAGGCCAGAAAGTAGTTTGGCGCAGTGATAATGATTTATTTAATGCAACTAATGTACATAAAGATGCATCTGAGACAGTGTGGAGTCTGCCAAGAGCACTTTCTTGGACACCACAGTGATCAATCCAGGCTGGAGATGGAAGGCTTGAGTACAGGTCTGTAGGATCAAGCTACTAATTTTTAGTGGGTTTGAGCTGTTCTTAAATAAACTTTCATTAGTTAGGGTGGCACCACTAAGTCTACTTCCTACTGAGCAATAGGAAGACAGAAAGAGCATCTTCAATGGTAATAGTTTAACACAAATTGATTTAATGTCTGGAATAATAGGAAGCTTACAGAACTTGGATGAGGGATGAAGCAGGTGGGCAGAAAGAGGTGGAAACAGAGAGGAAGAAAGCCCAGCTGGCTGCAGACAAAGGAGAAATGTGTCTTCTCTGTTTTCTTCTGTCAACTGAAGCACACCACGTCGCACACAGGAGCAGGGAATGCTTGTGGCACATCTTTGAAGCCATTCTTGACTTCTTGACCTATTTATAGTGACAGGTGATCAGCCCCTGGGTGAAGCAGGTGTGCTGCCTTTCCACCCCTTCAATGTCTCAGTCCAAAACTGGGTCCTACCACAGGGTCCTTCAGGTTGTGGTTTACTCAAAGGTCTACTAAGGGGCTTGATTATGGTCTCAAATTCCCAAAGGTTTTTCTAGTCTGTCTGAAATATTTATGCCTGCAACAATTCAGACCAGTTTATGTCTCTTTCTTTGCCTGCTGGGTTAAAAGTAGTTTGGCTTTTACAATGTGTGTGTATACAGGGTTTTAGTAGCTTGGATTGCTTTTATATGTTTATAATGAAAGTAACAGTCCCTTAAAAATTGGATTATTGATCATGGGAAGACTGTAGATATTTTTAATCTTAGAAGCAAGACTACAAATAAATCAAATTATATGAAGTATTTTATTTAAAGGCATTTGATTTTATTAAAACTTCTATGTCTACTGTTTGCATAAATGGAATAATTCTGTTTTTTCCTCTGAGGGTTAAGAGAAAACCATGGTAGGAGACAGTCCTCACTCAATAAAGTGCACTGGTGTCAATAAGTCATAATTAGACTCTTCCCAAATTGCAAAATAACACTGAAAGGTTCAAAAGAAAGGATTTGGACAGCTGTAAAATTCCCATTTCAGCTGATAAATTATTTGCAGGAGTTATGATCTTTTTGCACAGATGCACATGATGCACTGAAAAAGGCACTGAAAACGTAGGATTGCTATCATGTGCTCCTATACATACACCCATACATACATACCACATGTACTTGAACATGAGTGTAAGTGTGCATGGGCATTTCTAAACCTACATGCACATTGCACTGTCCTGAAGCACAGAAGGCTGCTCTTGGATGTTTTGTCCCACCAGTGCCAGTAGCAGTCTCTCTGACTGTTCTGCCTGGAATGAAGCTCTTTCCACCCTAGTGAGGTTGAACTGCAGCACAAACACCCTCCCTGTCCTTGTGATAACCAGGTGTCTGAATTTGGGGGTTTGTTTGCCTGTTCCAGATGTTTGCTCTGCCAGATTTGACCACAGGAATGTGAGGCCAGTGGGCTAAGCCTCATGAAGCCAAGAAGAGCAGCACTTAGCCTGGAGTTTGTACCTTCCATCATTTCCAGGGGTGAGGCAGAAAACTGGTTTCTCTCTGGGAGAAGTCAACCAAAGAGGAACTGTGCATTCAAGGAGGTGGGACTGCATGAATGCCAATGGTCTTTGTCATTAATCAGCTCTATTCAAGCTGGCTGAGGATCTGACAGGATCTGTCGATTAAATCTCATGCCTTCAAAAGACAGGAACAAAATCACCATTGTAACATTTTGGCAAAGCAAAATGGTTTTGTTTGCTGGCAAGGGTTTAGCTCACGTGCAGCCATGCTGCCCTCTTAGGATCTCAGAGAAAGAGGCTTTGCAAGTCAAATGCTGCCTGCCTCACCAGCCCATCTTATCCCAGTGATGAAGTGCTCCAGCACCAGAAGTCACCTTCTGTGTTCAGCTGAGCTCAACTGGAATCATGCTCTCTGGCTGTGCTGTTAAGAGGCTCTGAAGATGTTATGGATGCAGAGCTGTGCTGATGTATTTCAAGTGATCGTAAAAACTCACTGGATAAATTGAAAATTTGTGGCTTTACATTGTAGCAAGTTTGGACTGTATAAGCAACTCCATCGTTGTGCTAAGGCAGCAGATGCAGACAGTGTTTGAAGGAAATGGTTCATGACCTGATGATGCTTTCCAAGAAATGTAGCCAGGAAAAAAGATGCTGGAGGCTCCTCATGTCCGAGTAACACTGGTGGTACAGGCAGGGGAAGCAGAAGGACCAGACAGTGGGAGAGAGTGAACAGAAAGGGGGAATGCAAGCAGAAAACCCCTTTGCCATGCTTCAGGCCTGCTCTCGTGCTCAAAGCTGCGGGACAAAAATAAATAGCTGCAGGAAAAGCCCTTTCCTGAAGACCAGCAGAGCATGCCAGGAGGTGCTGCAGCCACTGCCTCTGCAGTCAAAGTGAGGAGCAAAGCCACAATCTGTGGGGTTGGGCTGCAGAGGTGATTCAAGATCTGCATCACCCTGAGAGTAGGGTCTGGTGGTCCCCAGAACTGGGGAAGGCCCTCAGGCCCACTCTCCACATGGGCATTCCCACCCAGCTGGGCTAAGGTACTGCTGGGTGCTGGGATGAACACTCACCACACAAGCACCACATCAGAGATATCCTTAGCCATGCAAACGTGGCTGGGCTGTTGCTGGTGTGTCTCAGTCCCTGAGCAGCCAGCCCAGGGAACAGGCACTGAGCCCTGAGTGTGAGCTGTGAGCTGTGTAGGGCACAGGGCCTGGAGGCCCTCCCAGGCCTAGGCCTTGAGGCAGCTGGGAGCCTTGGCAAAAGCCAAGCTGATCTTGCATAAATTCTCTAGTGGTTCAGGCTGGCCCTTACCTTCGCTTTGTCACAACTTTGACAGAGACCCAAGTGTGGGTCAGAGCTGGCTCCTGGCTGCCCCTTGCTGGGGCACCTGCTGGGGCAGGAAGGGTGTGCAGACATGGAACCTCCACTGTCAGGGCTTGGCCATCCTGCTCCCACCTGGTGACTCCCTGAGGAGCCCCTTGGGCAGCAGCTGCTCACAGCCCTGTTCCCTGCTGCCTGCTCCATACAGAGGCTGTGTTGGGCAGCCTGCTGTGACCATGGCTGCTCCCTGGAATGAGGAGAGAGATCAGAGTGGAGAGGAGTGTGGACTGGGAGAAGGGAGCAGGTGACAAAGCAGCTCCTCGAGGCAGGGGCTGAAGTTGATAAGCTGCTGTGGTGAGCTGCACTGCCTGACAGGGCTTGCCCCTTGCCAAGGGTAGGTCATCTTTCCTTTGACTCAAAAGGGTGTTTGCTAGACCCAGAAATCAGACACTGCTGCACTGGGACTTTACATGGTCAGTCGTGGTATCTTCTGCTGCCCTTTCTGCAATTTCTGTTTTATCATTTTCATGAACTCAGGCTCTTGCTGTCTTAGGGGAATTTCACCTAAGTAAGCTCTGGGCAAATTTACCTTCATTCAAATCATAAGCACAAGCACTTTTGACATAATTTTTCTCCTGCTGGGGTCACTGTATTACTTTGTATAGGTCCTTTTAAAAGAAGTTAATAAAGCTGGCACACAAGTCCATTGACTCTCAGCGAAACACTTCTCTCATTCCTGAGGTCCCTTTCATTACCAATTTGTATATCAGCATCATTTGTTAGTCTCCTGCTTTTCTCTTTAGTATTACCACGCAATGTTCTTTCTTGTGTAGTACCTAAAGCTTGTGAGTAACTCAGTTTGCCTCCCAGTGGGGGAGAAGGTATCTATAATCTGTGTTTCAAGTCTTGAGTCTCTTGAAAGGACTAGAAATCCCAAACGCAGTAACTTGTGGGTTTTGTGTCTTAGAGAATTAGGATGTCTTTGCATTACTGAGCAGGCAAACACTGAGCCGTGCTTGATCAATAAGAGGCATTGCCAGAGGTCTGCTATAGTCTACTACAGCTGACGGTAAGTGTTGCTATAGGCTATGGAACTAGGAATATAAAATGTCAAATGACAGTAATAATTCATGCATCCTGGGACATATAAAACCAACAGCATGTCAATAGCTGTGGCATGCTCTGCAGAAAATATGCAGGATTTAGACATTGCAGGAGTCTGTTTTATTTTAAACCACACTTTCCTTGGTGAAATATAGACTTTCCCTGTTTGTTAAAAGCATTTATTTTCAGTTTCATGTTGCTACTTCTCTATTAACATTCTAAGAGCCACACAGCTCAAAAGGGGCCCCGAGATTCAAAAAGCAAAATATATGTATTTACTGAAGGAAAACACATAAAATATTTATAAAACAGAGGGTGCAATACTATTTGAGATTCATGGACCATTTCAGCATTCATAAAAGCAAATATGGTTTTCATGTTGTCTTCACCTGGAATCAGACTTTACTAGAGAGGTTACCCAGGAGGGACCTGCCTTAAAATGAAACTTATTACAATCATTAATTTTACATGGAAAATCATTACATTTTACATGGAAAGCAGAATGCCTTGTGAAATAAGTAAAAACTTCTCCAATATTCATCTTCTTTAAAAATACTTCAGGATAATTAGTATCACTTGTCTTTTATGCCAAGATACAGAAGAGGGTGAATTACTGCATCTGGGTGGGTACAGCAGGCCTAAGAAGAAAGATTGTGGTATCTAATACTTGTTCTCCCCTGTGTCTCTGCTGCTTGGGAACCTGAAAGTGATGGGTGCCATTTTACTGGCTAAGGCTCCCACAAAAATTCTCCAGATAAAACTTTAATGAGAGAAGAGTAAAAATATATTTGAGCAGCCCCATTCTTACGCTTTCAGCTGTTTGCTCCTGTGTACCTCATCTGTGGGTTGTCAGGTCTCAATTTCTCTAAATCTGCCTGAAAGTAGAAGGGCAAGACAGAAAAGTTGCATGTCACTCATGATTATATGACTATAGGGCTTAATACTTAATACAGGTAATACTTCTGAGAGAATGTGAATTATTAACTGAAAAAAGAGAGAAGAAAAAGCACCACAAAGAAACTACACTAAGCATTATTTAAATCTCCCCCTGTGAGAGGCTGAGGATTCAAACACATATGAGTTGTCTGCTCTTCCATGTGACAGCCATTCCTCTGCTTCAGAGTTGCAGAGTTCTGGCTCTCAGGTGTCTTCTTGAGATTTTTTTTTAAAGTTATATATTCAAAAAATGTCTTAAATATAATTTCTGTTATGTGAAGACCATGAAGTGATTTTGGTGCAGTGAACTGTACCTATATAGACAGGCACTAATAGATATTTTGGCACATCTTGCTGAAGCTAGCATGAGACAGAGATGATGATTAAAATAAATAAAGAGCAAAATTAATCCTGCTAACTGTCTGAGACCTAAGAAAAGGGATGTCTTTGTTCTGACGAGAACATCTTGGCTCGTTCTGCTCCTTTGGCTTGGTTTGGGGAGGATGTATTTTACAGTCCTCCGATGATACTTGGCAAATATAAAGCTGTCACATTGGATCCTGCTTCTCTTTGTATTAAAAGAATGTCTATGGTGTTTATGTTATGGGAAAAAGCGCTGTTTCTACTTATTGTATTTTCATTGTCTCTTTCCTTATGACTGTACTGTTTGCCAGCAGCCAAGGGGCCACTTTGATGCTTGCTTTGATGCCATGGTTTATTGTGTTGCACAGTTGAGCCTATGGTTTTCCTTTCAAATCAGAACTGGCATACTGGGTGAAAAAAAACCAAACCAAAAATAAAGCTTTTCTATAATTATGGTTATCTCATAAAGTCTGCATTTCTTACAGCTGCTGGGGTGTTGGAAATTGGTGTTTGTAAATACCTATATATTCTGATTTGTTTTCAGCCTCGGAGATGTTTTTGTCTGTCTGTGTTGCTCACCCCTGGCCACTCATGCAAGCAGCCTTGCCTACCTGCACGCTGAGCTGCACTGCCTCGGGAAGATACCAGCCTGTTACCCAGGTTATCTGCATGCTACAACTTCACCTTGTTCCATCTTCTCACTCTGAGGGATTAGCATCCAAAGGAAACCAAATTAGTCTTGTATCAATTCACCCAGGAAAGCGAGTAGCCAAACCGAGCAGAACATTCCTGCTGGCAGAACTGAGTGCAGGAGGAGGCTGGCAGGGTGAGCTCTCTGTGTGCTGGGTGCTGCCCAGCTCTACCACGCTGCTCTCAGAGCTCCATGGAGTCACTGTGGGTCCTGCTATGGGGAACCAGGCTCTCCTGTGCCCACGGGAAGCCCCACTTGCTGCTCCGTGCTCCGTGTGGCAGTGCCAGTTAGGAGTGTACAATACCCACTTGGATGAATCTGCTCCTTTTCTCCATATGTCTTGTGGCCATCTGCGAACTGATGAGGAACTGTTCGGTTTCCATTTTGCTGATGGAAAAGGAGAGGCTCTGAGAAGCTGAGTGATTTGTCCAGGATTATGCAGCAAATCAATGGGAGAAAAGGGGATCAGGCCATACCATACAGGAGTGCCTTTAACTGTCCCATGGGCTTTCTAGGGAAAGCATGCAGGTCCCCAAAGAGGCCACTTCCAGGAGTGTTCCTCCATTATTTCTGTCAGATTATTGCTGTGAACAGTGGAGAAATGCAAAATGTATTATTCATCTCTCCTACTCCTAAAATCAATACCCATCAAAATACAAATACAATTTAAATCAAAGGGCACTTATTGAGTGCAGATCCTACTAATTAGTATGATTTCCCAACAATTTCTTAAATTATTTATCCAAGGGATGGGTGGAAGGCACTTTATATGTCCCAGAGTGAATATTATAAACCTCTTGTCATGATACAGAAAATGTGAAATGTAGTGCAATGCGGAGTGATTTGTAACCTTGATGAACTAATGTAATATCAATAACCATCAATCTGTGCAAAAAAAAATCTGTCTCATCATAACATTTAACAAGATATGTCAAAAGTCAATAACCTTGTGAAATGGACACATACCAGTGAAGGTTACAGACTTTGCTGCTAGGAACCAATTAAAAATGTAATACCCACTTGCAATGGAAATTACTAAACCAGCACCAAAAAGGAGGTTTACATCACGTGTGGACATTCATCATAAGGGTAGCTCCCTTCAGGCTGGCTGTTGGCTCTGTAAGCAATTCCACTGCAATAGATGGCTCTTTTTTTCTTATGCTGGTATTGCTTAGTCTAGCCCCATAATAAATATGCAAACAATATTTATGCCATATCCAGTTAAATATATTTTTAAAACCCATACAGAAAAGTGCCAGTGATTTTGAGGATTTTTGTGTACAAATTAGGAAGCAGCTCTTGAAAGATTTACAATTGTCAATCAAAAATGTAGATCGATATTCTTCAATTTACAGTCACAAGGATTTTTCTCATGCAGCTTCTTTGGATCTTAATTTTCAAACTTCTACTCCTATCAATACTGTAGATCTTAAGATTCCATCAAACCTACCATGCATCAACAGAAAATTTTGTACTGTCATAGAGATGTGATACCCTCTCACCAAATTCTTTAAATCAGTGACCTAAAAGAACAATATAAAATATTATATATGTTTTCTTCTCAATTTTTGAAACTGATTGATAAAATATTCACTTTTTAGGCATTTTACTTTACCCTTACCATTTTATAATAATTTCAGGGCAAGTGTAACTTCAAGGCTAAAACTATGGCTTCCAAGACAGTAGTATGTGAGGGGCTGAAGTAAAACCATCAGAGTAATTCAGAGCTTGAACTTTTAGCTTGGTGCTTTCTTTTGTAGCCTTAATGGTTATCAGCTCCCAGGAAAGCCATCAGGAGACTGAGCAAAAAGCTGTAGTGGTCCAAAGTGGCTGTGAGGTTCAGCTGCTGCAGCAGCCTGTGATCGCACGGCAGCGTCGGCAGCACTTCAGTGCAATTGTGCAACTGGGGCTGCAAGGCAGAGCCCTGATTCAGAATTTCATGGCATTTTAAAGCACAAGTCAGAATTTTAATGGTATTTCAACCCTTCTTATTAGTTGCACAATAAGTGTCTTTCAGCCAGTGTTCTGCAAATTCCTTCCTGGTGGTCTGCAAAAGACAGTTTGAAAGTCAAAGCATTGCAGGTGAATGCTGGGTGAGTGGAAATGGATCAGTGTACTTGAATTGACGGGAGGAATAAGGGATTCTGAAAAAGCACTGCAATAAGATAGCATGGGATAATGAGAGTAGTACCAAAAAGTTTAAAAAAGCATGCCATGAGTAAATTGGATATAAAGGATAAATTCAACTACAGTTATTCAGCTGTCCTGATTGCATTTTTGTTGGTTTTAATTAATGACAGTTTGTTGGGCGGCTATGAAAACAAGGTTCAATCCCAGAATGTTTGAGTTAGAACTCCTAGCTGCATCAAGTGAAAACAGGCAATACTACATTTAATGTTTTGTATTTTCTCATTCCATTTAAATGTGAATGAGCTATCTGGAAGGAATATCAAACATTGCAGATACTGTTTAGTGAGATATTATTTTTTATCTTTGTTCTTTTTTTCCATCTAATGCTTTTCATACATGCTTAAAAAGTGTGTGCTTGTATACATGATCATCTACTAGTGACTGCAAACATTACTTAAATTAAGACCACGGACTAATTTTATTTTAAATGCAGAGTAGGAGCATATCTGTTTCAAAAAGGTTTGTGATATGCCTTTTGTGAGTTCAAGTCACACACAGTAATGACCACTTAAGTGAGCTCCTACACACATAACTACTTATTTGCAACAGTACTAACAAATGCATCTATAAAATGTCACTGGCAGTTTGGCGTTCTGAAATAGGTTCATCCTCTCCATTGTCCTGGTAAATTCAGCCCTCTGTTATTGTGTAGAGGATACTAAAGAAAAGCATGTGTTCTTCCTCAGGGAGGATGTGTTATCTATTGTATAACTGTGCTCGATAGATATTTTGTATTTTGCTTGGGTCTCCCTTTGAGAGAGGCGTAACATTATTTTTTGCATTGTAACTAACGCTGTTTTCTAGCCATGAATTATTGTAATTATATAAGATTATTAATATAATTGAGGTAATAAAAGCAAAGCAAACAGTCTAGATTATATCTCTGGATTGTATTGATAGGTTAGAAGTGTATGGTTTTGCTGTATATCACATTGATTTTGGAAGGGTATAGTTTGGAAATGATCACACACGGAGGACACCAGCTGAGGGGCTATACCTTACCGATGAGCCTACATCAAATAGCTCACTTAGGCTTTTTCCACTGATGTCCTTTCCAAAGATAAAGGTATGTACAGGCTGTGGGTATCTACAGTGGGGAAACTGAAAGTAAACAAATAGAAATGTGTTCATCTGACAAATTTCTACTGTAAATGATTTTGCATTAAACTGTGGAAGGAACAAAGAAAAGCTATGCAGAACAGCTTCTCCATTGTGTAGCTGGGGTGACAGAGGATTGCAGCAGTGCTGCCTGGCCTCTGCTGAGGTGCAATTTGTGCTACACCTGTCCCGTGATACAGGAAAATGTTATTATATTCAATTTTCAAAGAGAGAGCTAAGACATGGACAGAAACCACGGGACTTGTCTGCATACCTAAGGGAGCTCTGCAAGAACTGAGGGTTGAAGAAAGCTGTGTGGAGGCCACAGCTAATAACCTAAACCATTAGACCATCCTCACAAAATCTGTGTTGCCAAGTCTGTTGCACTGAAATCTGAAATCAAACATTAGCAGCCAAGAACATCATGCTAATTAATTGCCTCAGGAGGACACAATTTCCAAGATCTAATGAAAGATGGAATCCAGCTCCCATATGTCCCATTTGATAGCCCAAGAAAACATGCACACATTATTCAAAGAAACAGTGACAAATGTCCAAGTACTTGTCTCTCAGCTGAATAAAACTAATCACCAGGCCTAGGGATAGAAATGGTTGCTCATCAGCACCCTGCCTGAAATGCCAACCCAGGATCTGTCGCTGACGAACCATTTTCATTCAGAATGTTGAAGGCAACTTCAGAAGGTGACAGCTGAGCACCAGAACACCTCTGTTCTGCCCACTGAACAGCATTACTACTGCCTTGCATGCAGCTACCCTGTCACAGTGCTGATTTATTTTAAAAAAATAATTAGGAAAAAAAAAAGAAGTTAGCATGTCACCCTCTTGACAAAATACTGGGGAGAAGACAGAAGTATCAGTGTAGTCACAGATATGTGCCAGGGCTGCCTTGCATTGCTGTAGGCTTGTCCTTGCTTGAACTTGACATTCCTGTAGATGGGATGTTTGTGCCAGAATGACAGTGGTGCATGGCCCCAGGGAAACAGCGAGGGCTGGAGAGCCTGAGCCCTCCCAGGAGAGGCAGGCCTGGCTGTCTGTGGAAGCAGAGCCCCACTGTGAATGGCAGTGTCCTATCTGCGTGGCTCTAAGGCGTATGGAATTGTTCAGCCGGCTTAAAGACATAATGTTTCTTTCTATTATTTATTGTTTGAAGGATGTTTACATGCATGAGAACGTCTGTACTACACCGTGGCTGTACTCACAGCCTGCCGTGTTCAGGGGGATGCAGGAATCTTCTCCATGCATTGGAAGCTCCTGCTCCTGCTTTTCTGGTGTGAGGGGTTTCACGCAATTCCCAGGTTTGTTTGAAAAGAGTTGAATGATCAGACCTGACCATGAAGCATGAACATCTTTTGCTTGCCACAGCAACAGCATCAGCCTGACTGCTGTGCTCAGAGGATGGTAGGGAAAGCCTTGGTGCCTACGGAGCAGACTGGGAGGACCAGGGCAAACAGGGAAGGAACACGGCTTTAGAGTGGGACTGTGACAGTGTCTAATCCAGGATGTCTGAGTGACCCCTTACCCATCCAACCATCATTAATATTTGCTAAGTGGTCAGTTCTTGGAAACATACAAAATTTTCACTTTCCTCTTTCTTTCACCTTTTATGTATGATTCATGTGAAACTTGTAATCTAAAAAGAGTATCTTTACACCTTGTTTAGTAAAAATGGGCATGAGGAAAGTAGGTAAAAATTGCACAGCAAATGTTCACCCTAAGTATTGAAGAAAATATATTTTATTCTGTCTATCCTGAGGAGATTAAAGAGGGGGGAAAAAAAAAAAAAAGAAAGGTCAAGGTAAGTAATTGTAGCACACCATCTATTGTGTATTTCCTCCAGATCACTCCAGTTGTACAAAATAATGGCATTTTTGAACTTCAATAACTTCCACCACAGAAAGGCATAGCATTCTGACAGGACTCAGTAAATCATTTAAAATCATAAGGGCCATTATGCAGACTGTGTGATAAAGTTAGAGACAGGGTATTTTTCTGCAATTGGTCTTCAATTTTACTCTAGATTTTAGGTGACATAGAGCTCAAAAAGAGCTCCTGGTGCTACTCTTACAGAGATGAGATCAACACTTATGAGTACATGTTTTGATGACACAGCTCAGAAAATTGAAGGGATTATTATTATTATGGAAGGACCCAGGTGATAAGTACTGTGTTATATATGAATAACTGTCAGTCAGACAAGCCAAGAAAGGTCATAATCCATTATATTAATGTCATAAATGTTATCATAAACTGGCATCAGGATGGTAAACTGGGATTCTTGCACTTTTTAAAGTGCTGCTGTTCTTAAATGACATTATCCTGGAAAGACATGTTGATATTCATTTCTCTCTCTAAATAAAAGATTTTAAAGATTTTCAGCAAAACAGAAGTAGTATTTTAAATATTTGCTTGGGATTTTTAAAAATTTATTTTTAAAAGAAACTGAATTGTCACAACAGTATCCAAGATACCATGGACAGATGAGAGAAGAGAGACACAATTTCTGAATATTTGCTGTCCCTCCTTGCTTTATTTGAACTGTAACTTTCACACTTCACTCAGACACACTCTGGGAGCCACTCCAGCTGAGGGAAAGAGAAGCAGATAGGCAGAGGTAGAAGTTCCTGTCCCGGCTGCTGACCACCCCAAGTCAGGACTGCACCCTTCTGTAATTCACTCCCTTGACATTAATATTTTTCCCGATATCAAATATGAACCAAGGTGATACTCAGGAATGTGTGACAGTGCAAAAAGACACTGGAAATCATATTTTATATCTTTTGTGTTGCGGAGCATTTTGATGCCCACAGAGAACAGGCAACTCAATGGATGTCACCAGTGCATGGCTCCCCTGAATTCACCATGGGCTCCCAGAAGAGGATCACCAGGGATTCAAATGAGACTTTCTTCTTGCCAGCACAACAGTGCTCCGTCCTTATGAGCCAGGAGTAAATTACTGTCACTTGTGTAAATCTGCTCCCAACACAGGCTCCCAAGTGAGAGTAAGGGAGGTGAACTCTGAGCCCATGCAAAACCAAAGCCCTGTGTCCACACTCACTAACATTGCAAATTCTACAAACAAATGGTGTAACCCTGAAATGTGGGTGCATTGGGGGTGAAACAACTATTCACTTAGTACTAGACCACTCTGTTTCCAGCTTGGGGGGGGATGGTATAGTAAACTCCAGAAATGCAAGAGGAATTTAAGGTGAGTTTTCACATCCAACACAGAAGCCAAAAGGGAAAAGCAGGGTAAGTACTTCTGGAAAGTGCCATGCTGTATTTACTGACCACATCAGATCAGAGCTATGGTTTTATGTCAGAACTTAAAATTCAACCTGTCCAGCAGACTCCTGCTGATGTATGGCTGTGACAGCACTGACGTGGGCAGGAGGCAGCCGCCAGTGAGTCACTGCACTGCTTCCTGCAGGAGCTGCAGTAGGCATCCCATGGTACTGCTGATCCAGCGTGGCTTGCAAAAATCACCCATCTAGTCTAGCTTGTACAATCTACAAATAAGCCATGTTTGTACCATGCAGGTGAATGTTCAGGGTGAAACCAATGTGGGCTAACTTGAATTGTATAAATAACCGCAAATCATTATTTCAAACGAGAGCATAATGTCTGGAACCACAGGCAGGAAAATACATTTACAGACTATCAAATTATCTTGGGATAATAGTGTAATGCTTTTCACTGCTGTACTTCATGTTCTTATAGCTGAGCAAAGAATACTGGAGCTGGAAAAGGCTCAGAATTCCAAAAGGAAGAGATTTCACAAGTAGAGTGCGTCCACAGGAGAGACTGCCTTTTCTGGATTATTTTAGGGTAACATTAAAAATCCCTCAGCAAACAAAAAAAGTTATTTTTTTATGACTTGCAACTACACAGAATAACATCTGCTGATAAACAAAAGCTTTAAACAATTTGTCTATTTTACAGTATAACCTGCAAAGTGCTTCCTTGCTCATATGAAGTTACTTATCTCTGTGATTGCAACAAAATGCTTTTGATCAAATGTGTTTTCAGAACTGGCACAACCAAATCAAGTAGCTGAGCTGCTATAGCAGTTTGCATGCACAAGTGCTGTTGGAGTACAGAAGTTTGTGAGCATACTTTTAGAGAAAACAGAGTGCCCTTTGAAATCTTGGAACTGAAGCTATATAAATGTCCTAATGCTGTTTATGATATCTGTAGAAGCATTTGACACTCAAAGTGCTTTTAGGATGCTCCAAAGGTATCAAAGAGCATTAACTTCAGCACAGCTGGGAATGTCCCCAGATTCATTTATGAAAGCATGTGTCTTACATCCTGTATATTAACTACAGAATCATACAAGGCCACACTTTATATAGCCTTGCTCATTGAGAATAATCCACAGAGTAAGCCTATTAGGTAAGGTTTAGCATCTACATTTTTCTGCTCACATCTGCTTGCCTGACATATATAATCTGCCTGGATGTCACAGTTTACATCCTATTTTCATTGGATGATAATGAAATTTGATCAGTGTCTTCGTCTCCTTCTCTGTCTCTCCAAGAAATATTTCTGCTTGTCAATTCCCCATTACCAGGACACTCTGGTGTGATCTTTAGCCAGGTCCTTTATTAGAGGGTAGTGCATGCAAGGCTTGAGGGCAACCGCACAATCTATCATTGTGCAAAATGGTGCAGAAAGTGCTACGTATGAGACAGTAAGGAAATAAAAAGTGATACAACAATTTCCTCACCTGAATTTTCTGTACTGCCTTTTCTCTCACAAAAGTCTGGCATATCACTACTGTAGTAGCAATAAGTCAGTAGTTGCTTTCTGAAGAGTTAGTCTTATGAAACTGAACTGTAGGCACCTCAGTAATTTTAGAACAGCTTAGTCTGAGAGGTAAATTAAAATTAGGGAAAATTAGACCATTTCTAATGAGATAGTTATTACACTGAATAATGATGATTATTGCTTCTGCTTAATAAAACTGTCAGCCAGTGCAAAATATATATTAAGGGAAATTACATTACATTATATTTCTATCATCTCAGAAATTCAGTGTGTTGCTTTCCCAAAAACCATGGAAATAATGAAACGTTAAACAGGGCTTCCTTTTCCAAATAGGATCAAACATAGAGCTTTCAGAAACAGAGCTCTAAAGCCCTGATTTAAAGCCCATTAAATCTAATGCTGTAAGGACTTGTGCTGAATTCTGTCATGTAGATCAGGACTTCACTAAAATAAGCAGTGTTCCTCCTATTGTCTCTATAAATACCCAGACAACACCACACTGAATGCCCACTGAGCTCAGTGCTTGCTGGCACACTTCTTTTCTGTTCTGATTTACCTGGCAGATTAGGAGATGGACCCATAGGATGAGACATACTGTTATTCCCAAGGTGAAAACTAAGAGAAATATTGCCTATTATCTATATATATTATCTATGCAAAAATTAAATCCTGCTGTAGAAACCTCGGCACTGAAGCCCAGAGACTTAGAGGTGAGGCACCTCCCCAGAAGCCTGTCCAGAGATATGACTGACCAGGAAATTCAAGTGCTCAGCATTTTTTAGTTTAAAAGCAGGCACAATATCGAACCATGCCTTCAGCAAGAACTGCTGTCCTGAGGAATGGGAGCTGGGGTGGCTCTCTCCTCTGTGCCTGGAGTCTCCATGACAATAAACTCCAAATGGGCAAGAAGAAGGGAGGTGGGAAGTGAAGAGTGCATTCCTACTACCATTCCTTCTCTGTGCAGTGTTCAATCTAAAAGGATATGGTTTTGTGGAATAGTTTTATTTAACAAAGCCATATTTTTCTTACAGAAAGGTGTTTATTGCAGCTGCAGTAGCAGTAAATTTTATAGATTCTGAGAGAGATTAAATAAGCAGCAAAAATTGTATGACTCAATACATGCCTAAGCCAACTGACCCAGTGAATCAGGGCACAGAGGTGAGCAAGTCTTTCTGTGGTGCATGTTAAAATCCGGAAAAACAGATTTTCCCATATCATTGTATTTTTTGAGAGCACTATTCCTCATACAAAGAGCAATGTATTATCTCAAATGAGGATGATAACATGATTAATAAGTCACAGCACATGTGGTTCTCAGGTTTTCATCATGCTTTGAAACATTTACTAATCAACAAGATTATGAAGCCTATTTTGTAGAGTTCCATAAAACAGGTTCAGCAGTCACAATTTCATTAGCATTATATTGTTGCCATGGTAATGTGGTACCGATTCAATTGATGGGCTTTTCATCCTGGGCTTATAGAATTGTTCTTCCTGTCAAAAATACATCTATATGAAAACAGCAAACAAACCTTACCACTGGAGTACGAGCACAAAATTTCACATGCTAATTTGGCTAGGAATGTATCATGTTATTAGCAGCAGACCCAGAAATCATCAGAGACAAGGTAGAAGCACCATACATGGCAAAGTCCCAGTTCAAAATTAGGAAAGTTACTTGCATTGTTTGCTGCAGTATCTGAATGTGTTGCACTTGGCTCTACTCTGTAATGCTGCTGGGCACTACCGTGCAACTTGGAATATTGGAGGAAACAAAAGCAGTAACACACAAAGAATAAAATGTGAGCTGAAGGTGTGTTGGTTCTTTTTACGTTCTGCAACAACTTCTGGGCTAATTGCTGCCAAATGCAACACCTTGTTTCTCTGGGATAATGACCCCTCTGCCCCTGGGCAGAGTACCTGGTGTAAACCAAATAGTGACTGATAGCTGGCACTGCTAAACACTATTATTAAGTAAAGTAGAAAGGCTTTTAACAGTTCTGGGAAAATGCACTGAACAGATCTACAATCTGAGAAATGTCACTGGGAGGATCTGGACTCACCCAGGGAAATGCAGAAGAGATTACAGACTGAGTAGGTAACAGTACATGTGAACTTATGGAGGAAGGATACTCACATCATTAAAAAAATAATGACGGTTGGTAGTTTTTAAAAAAATAAATGTTGTAGGCTCTAGAAATATCTGCAGCAATCTGGGCAAGGAAAGCAACAATACAATATAAGGCAATGGCAGGGAGGCTTGTTTATAATGTTAAAACACTTTATTGTGTATTTGCACTGTTTTTTATGATTGTTTCCTATTTAGATAGGAAAAATCTTTTACCATCCTGACACATAATGTTCAGTCTATCATTTCTTGGCTTAATCATGTTGTGTCCTTTACAGCAGCAAGGGTAAATTACAGGTAGGATAGTATTCAGTATAATCAAAGCTGTGTTCCACTTTACATGATAAGTTTTGTCTGATTTACAAAAGCAGTATCTTCTCCAGCTGAGTGAGAAAAGAGAGACCTTCACTTGCAGATAAAAAAACTTACAGAAGAGGCTTCTCCTCCATTAGGAACCTATTGTTCACACACAAAAAGATAACTGTTGTTACCACTATTATCTATTTATTTACTTTTGCCATGATTAGCCACAGGACCCAACTGAGACCAGGACCTACTTGGCCAAGCACAGCAAAACCACACAGAGTGCTGCAGTCTATCTTTCAGACAATTTATAGGCCACAAGAGAGGCCAGAGAGGAAAGAAAGAGAGAGGGAGAGACAGCTTAACTAACCAACTCTGTAGGTCAGAGAAGAAGGCAGTGGCAGAAGAAGCACAAGTCTCCAGTCCCTGTACCCTCCATTGGGATGCCTGCCCTGGTGGGGGAAGGATGTATTTGGAGATGTCCTCCCCCAGATTCTGAGGATTCACACTCTAAGTTGCACACAGAGCCATGCTTTACCCCCTAATTTCAATGGCTCCATCTGTGCTGCTGAGCAGGGGCAGCCTGAGGCAAAGCTGGAAGTCAGCTGTGAAGGCCACCCCTATTACCTATTAAAACACCTTCAGGCTGGCTCCAGGGCAACCCTGTTAATCCTCTCAGGGACAAAGGCTCAGGAATACCCTATGTTTTTTTGAGCATGTTCAAGGGCACCAGGGTCAGGGTACCTGCCAGAAAAATATTAATGGCTTTCAACACCACAACTGAAGCAATAGGGATCAGGCTTTCTTCCTTTGCAGTAGGGACTTCCAAATCCAAGCCTGAACAAATGGAAGTGGGGAGGGGGAAAGAGAGGAGGTTTTGGTGACAAGAGCAAGAAGTCAGTTTACACCAGAATTTGAAACTTTTGATCAAGAAACAATACGATGTTTTAGATTAGGAAAGAAATGGTTTGGAGTTTTTCTTGCTTTCTCCTCTCTCTGTCTCAAAAATCCACCTAAAGTAAACCCACTAGACTCTGGGTGAAGAGACATTCATCTTCTGGTTGGTAAATACTTCCTTGTGCTGTGTGGTGCCTGCTGATTTTACTGCTCTTGCAGCTTTTTAAAATGCTTCCAGGAAATCTCATTAGATTTTAACTTTAATTTTTTTTATTGAGGAATCTGAAGAGAGTTTATAATAATCCAAATTTAACTTTTTAATAAAAACTGCAAATAATAGGCTAGCATAGATCTGATCTCATATGCATATCTGATAAAAATCCTGATCTGTGGTAAAATTTGTTAGCCAAGAGTCTGTTGTCATCATATTAATGAATATAAAAGCTGGCAGCTTTAAAATGGCAATATTACAGTAAGCCTACTTTTTTTTCTAATGGTTTTGCGTTGTGCATTCACTATTGATGAAGATTAAGATTTAGCATGCAGAAGTAATATCCATTATGATGGGATTGTCCACAGTGAATTGAGTAGGACATTTGCTTAATTAAAAGTATTTATCTTAGATGATTTAAGAAGTATGTCCTACTACTGAACTGATGATGTAAATTAGTTTCTTATAATCAGTTCACCACTGATGACTCCTTATACTAAATAGAAGAAGAAAAAGGCAAGAGAAGAGTCAGTGGAAAATAATGGCTGCCACTGTCTGAGAATACAAAACAACTTTAGAAATAATGATTAATTAACACTGTGCCATGAGCTGGAAATATACATGATCATACCCCTAATGCAGAGACTAACAGAGCCCTAAAAGGCTGCACTTCAAGCAGAAAGTTTGGAGATGAAAACATGAACACATACCCAGATTCCCACTCTACCCACTGCAGCTGTGCATCAGAGGCACTGGCGTTTGGTGGGCACAGCTTGGGGACAAGGGGTGGCCCAGAGCCCGTGGTGGTGGCACCCTGTGACAGGGTGGGGGGGTGTCCTGCAGGGGCTCAGCAGGGCTTTTCCCTGGCTTTGGGCAGGAGGCCAGGAGCTGAACTGCTGGGGCTGGCAAACTGGGGCAGCGAGGAGAGCAAGGCCAAACACCAGGGAAGGCAGGAACTGGGGTGATGTGCTCCTCAGGGTGGTTCTAAATGTGTTCATAAAGACATACTGAGTGGTTTCATCTCTTATACAAACATACTTTCAAGGAGAACCCCAATGGGTGGAATGTTCCAACCTCTCTCAATTTTACAGTCCTACAGCCCAAGTTTCCTGGACTAGTCCACCTTCCTTCCTTCCTCACCAAATGACTCATGGAATGCTGTTGATTTTCAGTCTGTGAAGACAATCTAACATCAGCAACGTTCTGGGGGTGCTGCTACAAGGTAGGGCCACACTGAACTCCTTCAAACCATCCCATCAGCTCAGGGGTGCTACTGACATGAAAAGCTTGTGACTCCCACTGCAGAGACCTTGCCTCCTTCCTGGAAACCCTGTAAGGCCACCCCTGAGACAACTGGGCCTTCTGTCAGCCACACGCACAAATCACTCAATAAATAGTTTTGGCTGAGGTTGCTGGACAAAATTTTCATAGATAGAGCCAAAAGGACAGGCAAGAAATATTTATGTTCTTCATGCCACAAGTATTTTCTTCATTATTTCTTCTGTTCTCATTTTTACACTCCAGGCATTTTTTACTTCCTACATAAGCTAATAGGAAGAAATGCTGTGGCTTACTCCAGTCATTTAAGTAATTTGCTTTAATTCTAATTATGAGCATTCAAATAGTAAGTGACTCTTTTAGGTATGTGTAACACTTCTGAAACACTAGAAAAAATATCTGATCTATTCTCTGCTAATGCCTAGATGACATTTTAGGAACAGGAATCACCCTGGGAAGGGCATGCGCAGGATGGGAGCTGCCAGGGGAGTGCGTGGCCATGAATCTGGTTTTGATCTATCCATGTGATTTTCCAGGTGAGCCTTGGACTCTGCTACGGTCTGTGCTCCCAGATGACAGCCCCATGGTGGCAGAGGGAGGGACATCCACCCCCCCCAGGCACCTCACTGGGCGTTTGCTGCTCCTAGAGCTGCCGCACCCCATGGGACCCCGGCTGGACACCTGACCCAGCTGGACTGCTGCTGCTGGAGATGTCCTGGGGCTGGCTCAGCCCTGCTTGCTGCTGCCTGCCTGCCTTTTTCTTCTGAGTTATGTCCCAGCCCGCTCCTGTCCTGTGGAGCCAGTGCCTCCGGGCTGGATTGAGTTTTCAATTATCACAATACACAGAGCAGACGCTATGCAGAACAGCCAGCATGGCTGTGCATGCTCAACTCAGGAGAAACACGGTTAAATAAAAACACTACTATAATACCAGGAGGCTGATTGGAACCACAAGATACCAGTGTCATATCCTGTGGCTTTTATGTTGGTAGATGTAGATTTCAGCCATTAGATTCTAGCTATCCAACTGATAACAACTAGAGGAAATGGATCTGGGTATCTGCAGTTGTGAGTAACTGATGCAATTTGCAAATAAATTCAGAACCTGGTAAACGGCAGAAGAAAAAAATCATTTGAGATACCTTCAAATATACCCAGGCATGCACTATGGGGTAGCATCTAACTGTGTGCAACCTAAAGAAACTCCCTGATACACACAATATATTTAAAGTTGTGCATCAAGAGAGCTCTGGTTTCAGAGTACAACTGTGTGGTTACATTGTGGTTACATACTCCAAATTCAGGCAAGGAAATAAACAGCAAGTGTAGGTCTCAACTCCTCTATTTGTACAAGCAGTAACAAGCTCCCATATTATAATGATAATGATATTGTGATATCTATGTGGGGGTAATATACTATGACAAAAGATGACGAAATAAGCAATAAATACCAGAATGTCAAATTTTCCTGTTATTAACTTCTAGAAAAGCTCAACAGCTGGATTTTTAAAATGTTTTATGTAGACAAATGTAAAGAGAACAACACATTAAGTGTGTTTTTTCCAAATAAAATTGGAAAAGGCATACAGAGAAAATTATTATATTTAGTACTCTCGGGGCAAATTCTAGTTAAGGACTGTGAAATAATTTGAAAATATTAATGATTTAGCCTCACAGCTGGTTTTCAGGTAGATAATAATGATAATCATTGCTATAAATAAATATTATTATTATCATTCTTCCTCAGAGGAACTGAATATTGATGCATAGAAAATTATGTATTTGTCCAAAATCTGTGTTTTACTACTGTAGTCATCCTTCTCAAGAACTATTATATATTAAGATTATCCTTTTCCAAATACTCTTTGATATATTAGTCAGTTCACCTTCTAAAAACCAATCAACCAAGCTTCCTTGTGAAACAGTGCCAGTGAACACCTCCATTTGCATGTGAATTCTCAAGCAGCAACAATCCTGTTTAAAAAAAAAAAAAAGAATCATGGAAATCAGTAGAAAATCTGTCAAGGCCCCATCTGTGACTGGGTATCAGAATATCACTAAGAAGCTCTGAGGAACAAAGTTCATTCCAAGTCTAACACATAGTGCTTTCTGGTCGATGAATTTATTCAAGCAGTGAGAAATGAGAGCACATACCACTAAAAACTCTGTTTCTCCACTGAGGATTGAAGGAAAGAAGCATCACTGTGTGTGGTCTTGGTTTTGGTGCACGTAGCCATGCTTAAACACTAAAATAATCAGTGTGCTCATGTTTTCCTGATAGCCAGGTATGCCTGCTGCTCCTCTGAGGAGTGCCAGGGAATGAGTGACCTCTGCCCCTGACAAGATGAGGACTCAGATTACATATGATTGTTGTAAAAAACAAGATTTACAGCCAGCTACCTGAAGTAGCGTGGAAACAAAATGACAGACTCCTCCCTGGCCTTGAAAATCCCTCTACAAACGTGTTTATTTCCTTCTGAATGGGAATATATAAAGGCTGGGGACACTCATTGTAGGCTATTTATATATCTCCTCTTCAGGATCTGAATCTTGCATATTAATGAACTACAGGAAACAGGAAAACCAAACATTAACACCATTCTAATGCAGCATACTATTTTTCTTTCCCTTTTTTAAACTGTTAGAGTATGCAAATATTCAGTTAACTGGTCCTCATGTTTTCTCTTTATTGAATTGCTTTCACTATGGCAAATAAATATTCATAAAGAAATGTGGACAATAAATCATTTCAAATAGTTCAAAGCCATTTTCTTTCTAGACTGCATATATTTTCAGCTGTAACTCGCCTTTAATATTTCATTCAAAAGACAGACTTGTAGAAGGACAATAGAGATAATGTGTCAAGTAGTAATTAAAACAGGGAGTAATGATTAAAACCATTTTGATCTACATTGTGCTCTGCCAGATTCATAATCTCCTGTGTTTGTTCGGATGACTTTCTACTTGCTTTATACAGAAACTCAAAATAAACTTCTGTTTGAAGACACTGCAGAAAACAAAAGATTTCAACCCTGAGCTAGTGGGGTCCAGAGCCCTTCCCAGTTCTGGAGTCAGGTATATCTTCTGTACCATCCTAGTCAGATAAACTCAAGCAGGCACTGTCTTTCCAGCTAATCCTGTGACTTCTTTGGGGAGCAGACCCAGATACTGAGCAGAAGACAGGGAAGGGCCATCCCAGTGTGTACAGGTAAATGTAACCTGACTCACCATTTAGATTTAAGATAAGAGCTTCAAAAGAAATTAAATTAAAAGATCTGGTTAACTTATATCTTTAGGGATCTTAGTTCAAATCCAAGTAATAATTATGTTCCTTGTCTCATTGTATGTTTTGGCTGTTAATACACATATTTGGCCCAAACTCATTATCTTTCCTGATATGTTGCTGACTTTAGGCCCTGATTCAACAGAGCACTTACATACAGACTTAAATAAATTGATTCAGGAAAGCATTCCTCTTTGTGTTTAATCTTGGGCAGACATTCAACTTTCAAATCAATGGGACTTATGAACAGCCCTGACCTTTGGGTCTAAATATTTGCCAAATCAGTGTACTGATAAAAATATGTTGGAAAAGATAGTTTCCATGTCTAATCAGAATTTTAGTCTCTACTTTCATGGGGAAATACCCACAGATAACACATTATTCTGCTCAAAAAATCAATTTCATAGGATTTATCAGAAATTCTTAAGTCATATTTTCTGTTTATGACAAAAACACCAGATGAACAGTGTATCCTTGATAGTATATCTGTAATATTCCTTAAATAAATAAATAAATCCAGGAAAAGTGCTGGCACAAAAGGGCATTCATAATTTTTTACCATTACCTTCTCAATTGCCCAGCATGTGGCAATCCTTTGGAGAGCGGGAAGACAGAAGGTGATGCAGAGAGGTTTTGATATCCCATGGCCTTGAAGACAATTGCATACAAAATACCATGGGAAAACTCCTCCCTAAAACCAGCATTTATAAGGGCCATTTATATACACATGAAATTTTAAGTGATCACATATTTTTATATACAATGAGGGCAACCAGAGTAAAAACATGGATGTTTCTGGTATCATTGTGTAGGGGTTATACAAATGCACCTATAGCCAAATTTATGAGATTAGAAGAAGCAGTTGGTAAATAATTGATGCTATGATTCTATGAAATAAAATGCTTGCAATTCTTAAAAAACATTTCACACTTAAGGTTTCTTTATTATGTTGTTAAGAAGGCAAACAGAGGCTCTCAAACACTGTTAATAGAGTGGAAATAGAGACATAAAAGGGGAAGTAGATTATTACAGGTGCCATCATGTCATGTAATTTGAAGAATGATGAGTATGAAAATCATAAGAAGATGCTGGAAGAATCAATGGGTGCTACGTCTCTGTACAACCATAGAGGAATACTGTGGGTAATGCACAGAACTGGGTTCTGTGAGCAGAGTTTGGGAAAAAACCACAAAAAGCAGCTGCTCAGCATTTACCTGGCTCACACAATCACAGGGATCTATCTCATGCTGCCTGTGCTCACGTTGGAAGTGGTGAGTCAGGACTATGGAGCTTCTGTGTTGTAACTCACTGCATGCAAGCTCTGGAGCAAGGGCAGACTGTAAGGGGAAAGCACAAGGGTCTTATCCTCCTGTGTGACCCTCATATTAAAAAAAAAAAAAAAAAATAAAAAAGAAAGCTGAAGATCCCTTTTCCATCTACTGTGCCCCAAGGGAAGGGGAAATGATAGCAAAAAAAACCCAGTCACTGCCTCTGATAGGCATTTCCATATTTAGTCATGAATTGGAGCTAAATTTGCTAATTTAAGTCAGCTGCTCTCAATGAAATCAATTAGTGGTTAGCAGGCCAAAAAGCTTATGAAGCTCAAGGTGAGCAGGAACAGGTCCTTGGTGGATGAAAGGCTTTCTCCAGTATGAGGAAAGGATCTCTTTAATCAATTCTCTAGTTTCTGCTGAAATCTTAGTGGTTTACTGAACTTCATTCTAAAGGTATGTTTTGCAACAGGTTTAAAGAGTTTGGGATTTCACTTTTTTTTCTATCTTTCCTGATACTCTTGGTTAGAGTATAGTAATGGTTTTTCTATGGTGTATATAACATACAGGTCATATGTTATATACCACAAATGTATATACCACATATGTTATATAACACAAAAATGTCCCCCCGTACCTCACTACTGTTTACGTTGTTATATTTTTTTGAGGAACTAGAAAAAAAAGTCACCAGCTCTGCTATCAAACATTATCCTTTTATGCCTACTCCTGTTGTCACAGTTTTCCCTCCTCTTTAACTGATAACAATTATGATTTGTGTCTGAAAGTCCCTCTGCCTTTGGCTTTGTTTTTTTGGTTTTGCCTACCAATATTGGGTCAAATTCTGAAATATAATTGATTTGCACAGATTTTGTCAGAGACAGGCAGACTTTTCAACTGCTGGATGCTTAACTTCACATCCTAAGCAATTTAGCTTTTTTCATTACTCTTTTTACTAAAGTAAAGACTAGTTTACACTTTTCAGAATGTGTAATAATAAGAAACATGTCAAGGTATGCTAATCATAAGGAAGAAAGTATTACAGATGCTCAGATTCATATGCTTTTAGCAAGAGTTTAGCACATGCTTTTGTAGTGTCCTATGGAGCAAAAGCATCACAGGTTACACTGTATGAACTTCAGGCCCTGATGTAGCAGTCAAGCTAATGGGAGATGAACTGTAACAAAAATTATAGTAACAGGGAAGAAATATTTCTTCATGCTCACCCATAGAAGTGGGGAAAGACAAAACATTTCCCACTATGAGCACATTTAGTTTTCTCCAGTTTACCTGGAAATTGTGAAACCACTTGAAATAAGCGGGGTGTAAAGAACCCATATGTATCCTGCCTTGTGTTTGAATAATTTCATTATGTTCAAAGCATCTTTATTGGAAGGATGTTTGGTTATAAGTTTTGATTTTCTTCCTTTCTTTTCCCATTTATTTATTTTCCAGTGCTCTGGCTTTTCTCCAAGAAGGAGAATAATTCTAACTTATAGCAGATGTAGTTCCATCCCTTAAGACTCAGGATCAATCAAACAGAAGGTGATTGTTCTCCTTAACATCCTAAGATTTACTTTAGTTTAAAAGTCAGCTTTGTGCCCTGCAGACCCATTATTTACTAAAAAAAACCAAAAAACCACTGCAAAAAGCAGCCATGCTCTGCTTGAAAATTAACAAAAACTAGATAGACTGTCTACCCAAAGATAAACTGCTCATCACAGAGGAATAAGAAAACAAAAGGCTCCTGTTGCTATGCCAGAGTTAAAAGCAAAAGTTCCACATGGAACTTGGGCAAGTGAGAAAAGAGCGTGAAGAACAGGTGGCAGTATGGAGAGAAGGGGATGAAAAAAAACAGAGGAAAGGTATATTAAAGGCAAAAGCTTAGACTAAGGAAGCATGTGCAGCCCCAGGGATATGTTTGGGGCACTTCAAAGAAGTTATGACTAAAAAACCCCCAAATTCTACTGTGATGTGTCCATTGATAACAGAAGTGGTATCTGTATTGTAGAAGCTTCAGATGCTCAAGAAGGAATTGAGGTGTTATGTACTAAAGCTTGGCCCAAACACACTCATATTTTGAATACTTTTCTTTAGAGTCAGCAGCCTCTGGGCTGCTATGGAGCAGTAAAACAGCCCTAACAGAGTTGAGAATCTGGACCTAGATGTTCCCTTAAAATGAGACATGAAAGGTCTGGTTTACCTTTAAAATTGGCAATAGTTAATTGAGAAAGACTTTAATCAATACTTTATGTGATTTAAACCCTATGCAACCAAGTAGGCTGCCTCTGAGAAACTTTCCAACAGACGTTTGTAATCTTCCGAGGACTCAATAGTATTTCAATGAATAATATTTCTAGCAGGCTAATTTTCTTGCTAATTATCATCAAACACCTAGACAGACATTCTGCTGTAGTAGATATGCTTTGAAAAAAAGCTAAAGTCCCTTCAGTCATGGGCAAAAGGAAATTACAAATTCATATTTAAAGTGATATAAAGATTTTTAAATCTTAAAGTAGTTTTCATTACAATATATTTGGGCTAAGATATAACATCTTATAGTTGACAGATTAAAAAAAACCTCATAATTGATTTTGAAATTAAAAGTCACAGTCCATGGGCAAGAGTCCTTAATTTTATATTAAAAAATAAATTAGGTTGTAGCAATTTTAAATGGCAAAGTGTGTTTTCCTCCAACCAAATGGAGCACCAAAGGAATTCTATGCATTTTTGGTTTGTGGAGTACTTTATTTCAGCTTCAAAAGGAAAAATAAACTCTACAATACAGTTTACCAAAATTCATGGATCTATATAGAACTTTTGGCATATAAGTCTCAAGTGTATTCCTCCTCTTCCAAACCACTTTGAAGTTGCACTTAGTCATCAATGTTTCTAGTCTGTTTCATTCTGTGCAACTCGTATGAGATGGAGGAACAGACTTAAATTCTGTTCTGAAAAAAATTCTTACTGGAAGAAATAAAGCCAGGAATGTCTCTCTGCCCTAGTCTGCATCCTTCCAAATTCATCCTGCTGATGCCAAGGCTTGTCCCTCACAAGATCACGACTACACCTGTAGTGAGTAGCACCTGCTTGGTGTCACATTCCTCAAGCAGTGCAAAACCAGACCCAAGGAAAATTGTGTTACTGTGGCTTTAATGGGAGCAGGAGGAGCTCATCTTTAACTGGCTGGGATGTACTTGCAAAGCACACAACCCAAACTCAGAGCTGGCAGTTTGAGGAATACGATGGGAGAGAAACAAACAAGCGTACACCAAACAGATGGGCTAGCCAGGCTGTTACAACGGGGTTCAGCTGCAGCTCTGCCTCTGTGTGGGAGCTCCTTAGTCAGTCTGAACTGTCAGGCTGCACTGACTTTGGTATTTACAATACCTTTGCTTGTAGGATTATGATTAATTTCTTCTGTGATTGAGAAAAAAGATTGAAAAAATGAAACGCCTTTTAAATCCTATGATATTCTGCTCCTTTCAGCCTTGTAACAAATGTCCAGTGACAGTGAGATAGGTTCTCTCTGCAACAAGTGCGAAATTACAAGAATGCATATGTATATGAATTCATTGTCAGTATTTGACAAGCTTAAAAAAAAGATGTTTTGGCTATAGAAGTTACTGATGTAGGTGTTATGAGGCATATGGGAGGGGTCTTTCAAATTTTTGGAATGCCTGAAGCAGAAATTTGCTCCGTGGGTTAAAAGGATGATATCTGCGGCCCAGGCAGGTGGAGAGCACACTTTCCTAGCTGGCTGCTGCGGCAGTTGCCCACCTAAGCATTCTGCAGGAAGGTGGAATGCAGCATAGCCAAAAGTTGCCATAGCAATAGATTATTATGCAGTTAGAGTAAAATCTTGGATATGTACATACTGCAATTATAGCGATAATTGGTTAGAATTTTTGGGAAGGTGCTCTACTGGACATAATCTGGAAAAAAACACAAACAAAACCCCAACAAAACTAACTAACCTAAAGGGAAAAAAAGGCAAAAGAACATAAAACCTTTTGTTTGTGTAAGAAGAGGGTAGTTCCACAGTACCATGATTTGTTTTTTTTTTGTTTTCTCCTGTTAAAAGCTAAATTTGCATGAGGCAAATGACACCCAGCATAATATAGTACTTTTTTGTCAGACATATCTTTCAGTTTCTGTGAAAATTGTTGTTTTGCGGTATGAAACTTATGCTGAATACACAGTAAAGAAACAGAAACAAGCACAAATTTAGGCATGAGATTAGTAAATGTAATCTTGTTTTGTTTGGTGGGGAAGATTTTTTTTTTTAAATCATGCTATGTGTTCTATAGCAGTAGTAATTTTCAGTGGAAATAAGATGCCCTACATTGATGGATAATATCTGTTATAAAGGGTTAATTTCCAAAAGGAATCTGGTTTAGGTCAGATTCTTTTTTATCAAATTGATTCTGCTTGATTTGATGTAGTGATCTAATATGACCTTGATTGAATTAGAGAGAAAATGATGATACAGACTGTTTGTCCTATTGACAATTGCTACCTTAGGCTAGGATGGCAGTGAATTAACGTCTTGCCCATATTTTGCAGGGACCTTGGATAGGAATTAATTTCTCCCATTCATGTTGACCTTGCTAAGAAAGCAATAACTGTTGTTGATTGTAAAGTTAGCCTGTTTCACTGGTTCAGAAATAGTTTCAGGAACTCACTCAAAACAGTCCAAGACAGATGTCTGGCTTGCCATCTTGTCATCAGCCCAGTAGATCAGCAAGGACATAGGGAGGTACCAGAAGTAATTTATATTATTTGAGCATCACTTCTCCAGTCAGCAGCTGAGATTGTGGATAGTCTTTATACATCATCTCACACCAGCAGTTGGGGGTTGCAGCTACATCTGAGATTATAAGTGGGAATTTACTTTTGTCTATGCGGTGTATAGGTCCTGGGTAAAAGTCAGCTATATAGAAAGGTGGGGAAGAGATTTTCTTGAACTTTCCCATGGAAATCCTAGTAAAGTGTTTGTTTCTTTTGCCCTATTTTCTGGACGCTAGAGAAAAAGATGTGCTGGTTAGTGCTTTGGGGGCTTCTATTTAATTTTCAGCCCAAGCACGATGTTACTTTACAGCAAGTCTTTATGAAATGTAAAAGCAATATAGGACACTTTTTCTTTAGCAGTATTTCATTGCTTGACTTAAACAAAGCATTCATGTTAATTACTGGTGTCTGTTAGTGTTGATGGCTGTTAAATACTACTATAAAATTTAAGTTATAGTTGAGGTTTGTTGCACTAAGCACTGTAAAGACCTGCATAAGACAATAGCCTCTATTAGAAAATGATTTTCAATATATAGTCCTTTAACTGTGTTTAAATCTTGCAATAGGAGCATTACTGTATGTAGGAACATTTCACTGTATGTACGGCCACAACTGCTGAAGTTACAGGACAGTGAAAATGAACCTTTTCCAGGTAAATGGAACTCTGTAGGAAGCAACTTGCAGGCATGTAAAGAGTAGGGTTAAAGATGTTCAAAGCCATGTTAATATTTACATACAACACTGTTGGAGGGAGGAAAGATTTGCTGTTTTAATGGCAATCCAGTATATATTGAAGTCAACATGAAAAGACAAAATGTTGATTTTTGTGTACTATAATACCCAAATGGGAAGATGTCTGAGAATATAAAGCTAATTTGTGTTTTAACAACTAATGTAGCTTGTAAATCATCATTTCTAAGCAAGCAGATACTATCTCTTGATTCTTGTTTTGCCTTTTCTGTTAAAACTAAGACTCCTCTGGTAAACCTGCCTACCAAGCTGACTTTTGATGAGACTAGCATACAGTTCCTATAATTTGCTATGTTTTTTCTTTTGTAGTGTTCTCATTAGTGCTTTAATAATAGATTTTGCAATGAATTTTTTACTTTGGTCAAAGAACATAGTTGGAGGTGTTATAAAGGTACTAACCTAGGCTAAAACTTCTGCTGTTGGTCAAGGGGCATTACCAAGTGAGGCTGGTGTCATGTGAAAAGGGGAGACTTCCTCAGCCCTCAGAGTAGGGGGATTTACTTGATTCTTAGTCATTAATTTGTCTGTCAGTGACCCAGGAAAGCTGAGACCCTTGTGTCTGACCTGTCTGCCAGCATCCCAGTTGGGGGATCCTTCACTGAGTAATCCTGCTGGATCAGAGGGTGGTTCAATGACCTAGGGAAGCAGCAACAGTGTAAGGGAGACCCCACAGAAAATCCTTCCCTTCATTTGGGAGTGTGACCTGCTGCCAGCCGCTGCCAGTGTCTACAAAGGATTCACACTTGCAGTTTACAGAATAACACTATTAATATAAAATTGTGACAGGTTAAGGTTAGAAGGGTGTCAGTGATAGTATTTGACTGCAAAAATGTATTTGGAGGAATAAAATGTTCAGCGTGCACAGAGTATGATTCTTACCCAAAAGGCATCCTATGGGGGAGAGGACTGGTTCAGCCTGTTGATTGATCCCCGCAGTTGTGATGGAGCCTTCCCTAACTTTTCCTTCATTCTCGACTTATTTTTATACCATTCCTTTGTGTTTAGGTGGAGCTTGAGTGACTGTAGTCAGTGACACACCTTTGTTACTGATTGGTGTAAAATTCTCTCACTTCCTTTCTAAAGACAGAGTCAAAGAGTGCATGTCCAGTGAGGGTGGTCACACCTAAGGGGCGGGGAACTTTGGGATGGAGGGGTCTGTTAGTATTGTTATTAGGCTTTTATGATGCAAGTTCATCTAATGACAGGGATTTCACCACAGTTGCTTGCTCAGTAGGTGACATCTTCCCCTATCTCCCATGGCTGACAGGTGGTATGAGGCTTATCAGCTGAAAAGCACCATTGAGCTCCCCCTCCCTGAAAGGATTTCCACAGAGCCTGGACAAAGGTTCTTCCCTCTGCTCCACCCTCCATTCCAGCCCCCTTAGCAGGTGATGGGGAATCATCGTGGGATAGGTTTCAAGTCATGCCAACCACTTTCTATCCAGGGAGCAGCAAATGTGATTTACCCTGCAATTTCTGTACCATTATTATTCCTGTTAAGATGGTAATATAAGTCCTCAGTTTCCTCCAACTGTAACCCCAGTTACCTGTCCACAGGGTCCCCAGTCTTCTTCCCACAGCATGGATTTCAGCCATGAGAGGAAAGGATGTGTTGCAGAGACAAAGGACTAATTGCAATTATTTACAAGGACATGGAATTACCATCAGTTACTGTATTTCTCTTAGAAAAACACAACTTGTTTGTTCCTTTTTGAAGTACTAAATTTAGTCCAATCCAAACACACAGTTTGTTTCAAGGATGTTAACCTGGTGGCAGTTTTTCTTTAAAAAATAGTAATTTAAAAACGGGAACTGTAGCCATTTTGTTTGTCAAATGTTTGTTTTATGAGACATTTGGAAATATATCAAAGTTGAAATGAATTATGCTGCAACTATAGAGACAAATACTTACAAAAAAAGCAGTATTTTGTAAATAATTCAAGAGGCTGGTTTGTATCTTGTTAGTGTCTCTGGAAAGCAACAAACCTATATAATCCCTTAAAATAAATAAATCTCCTGCTGATGCTGTATTCATGCCAATAGTTCAGTGAATATATTGGTGGTGTCTGTCTATTCTGGAGGCTGATCTTTCCTCTAATTTCATTGCATACTTCCCTTTGGAACTGCAAGAACAGAAATTAATTTTGCATGGATATAAGCTAAGCAGTAACTTACCATCTCTAGAATTTACCTGAATGAAGAAATACTTGCTGTTGCCAGAAGTTAGGTATGTAGTAAACCCATTCTAGAAGAGCTTGGTAGTCTGGCTTCTTGGAGACTTGGAAGCCTTCTCTGTCCAGGGGAGGGAGGACTGGAAGGTCAGTTAGCAGTGCATCCAGCCAGTTCACACCTACAGGACTCCTGTGTGAGCCTGCTATCATTTTTTCTACTCCACTGCTGCACAGTGAAATGGCTCCAAATCAGGTCTCACTCAGAGGGCAGACCTCACTCTTGTCAGAAACTTGTTGCCACAGTGAATGTAGAAGATGCAAATCATACCCTCTATTGGGTCTCAATGCAAATGATCTGTTCCTTCAAAACAGAACTTAATTTTCTCCCTTCTTACCCTGGAAGGCAGCACCCTCTGCTTCTAACACCTGGAGATAAAAGATGAATGTGACACCCCTTCCACCAAAACAACTATGAGATGTCTCAGATGCAACTAAGGGATTTCAAAATTTCAAATATTATAATGGATTTTGGTGGAGCTTTTTTTTCAGAAATGATAATTTTGTGTGATATAACTGAGTGGCTGCTCAGAATCTCTAAAATTAAGTCCAACATACTCTTCCTATAAAATACTTACAGCCTTCTCTCCCTCATGCTTAGTGGTCCAAAATCCCATCTTAATCTGAGCTCTGTAATTGCTTGTATCCAATTATGCTAAATGTGTACACTTTTTAGCTTATAAACACTGAGATTTCTTGACTATTCACTTAGCTAAGGTCCAGCAATGTGAGAAGCATATTAAGACCCTGTAAATAAATTGGGGCACATACAGAAAAAAAGGTTCTCAGAGGACAACCCAGGACATCAATTTAGCAATTCTCAGTTTAGTAATAAGTACAGAATTTGTCTACAGATGTAATCCCTGGAGACTGGAGGGGGGAAAATAGCCAGATTTTTCCATCCCCTAAAATATCCTAATGAAACATTTGGTGGAATTTAAATAGGAAAAATATGCCATACTAGGAACAAGGAACATTTCAGTATTTCTTGAATTGCATGATAGTGATTATCATAAGATGTTTGGGGTGTGAAAATATGTGGGTTCATTTTTCTTAATTTTTTCCCCCAAGAGGATCATGTTGAAACTTGTGGTCCTTGCTACAACTTAAAAATTATTAAGCACTTTAGGAGACAAGCTTTTGTTTACACTGATACAGATGGCTGGAATAAATTAGTGGACTCACTAAAGAACAGCTCATTTGTAGTTTTAAATGCATTTGGGCCCACATGGTGGCTATTTTGTTACTTATTCATCTATTTGTGCTTTACAGTTCCATGCCCAAAGGCTATGTCTGACTAATGGTCAGAGCTTCTTCCTAACAGAATTTATAATTATCTGTATCTCACACCTAAAGAATATTGGTACTCTTGCACTGTGCCATACCCTGGGTGATCCTGTGTAGCTGCCCTCTCTGAAGAGCACCGAGCACTGAAGAGTAAATCCAATTGCAAACAAGCAGATTAGAAAGGCAGTGCATGTCTTCACTACAGTGAATGTTTTAAGTTGAGATTTTCCCTAAATTGGTGAAGAAATGCACGAAGTTGTAATTACATACTGCAACATCAGTGCTGCTCTTTGGGAGAGGTAGTCAGAGTAAGCTTCCCTAAATTAAGTCTTGAATTCAAGTCCTACTATATTGGATTAGGTGGGTGAGGACAAATGATGGCATAGTTACTCTATGGCTCTTCACTTATGCACCTTTCAGAAACAGCTCAGAAAAACCTCTCCCTCTCATACTTCAACTTTTTCATCTGTGTACACTTGTTTCCTCCTTGACACCAGTACACTGAAGATACGCAACACAAATGTCCTCATGTTTGATAAACGTGGCAGTGGAATCAGCAGCAATACTTTCAGCTTTAACAGCAATTTACCTTGTCCTGTAAAAGTCACCACCACCACTACTATGACTCCTAGTGTAAGGGAAAAAATAAAAATAAATCTGAGAAGCTGTTGTGAGCTGTCAGAATCAGCTTGTATTCTTCATGGCATTTTCTTGCTAATCCCATTTCTCTTGGACTCTGCATACTGATTACCTTTACTTTGAATTTGGTTGAGCCAAACTAAGAGAGCAGAAGCAGCAAATAATGAAATACAAATCTTTGCACTGTCAGAAGTAGTAAGTAGGCAAAAGAGCAACTTGGGTTCACTTCAGGCTTTCCCAAATCCCATGAACGTGACAGGTGAACTTGCTTAAGTGTCATGAGCAATCTGTACAGCTAAATCAGACATTCAGTGTTGGGAGATGCTGGCTGTGAGACTGTAACCATCACACTTCATCGTATGCAATGAGTGAGGAACCTGATCCTGGAATAAAAATAGCGTGGGATTAAGGAGTGCCCCCTGAGTTCAAGGTACAGCTACACAGCGAATTAACATCTGGAATGTCTCTCTAGTGCTTGAACTGATGTGAATCGGGGCAGTTTTGATGAAAAAGTGGGGAGCCACTTGTACCACGTATCAGTACACAAAGACCTCTAGGCTCCCTAATACATCACTGCCAGAATTTGAATGCTGAACTTTCAGAGTTTACAGTTTACCCTTTAAACTTGGAGATTAACTACTGCAATGGCTGGAGGAGGAATCCTTTGCTTTAGATTGCAGGTTGTGTTCCTGGAACCGTTTTAAATTGAAGGACATGGCTTTTCTCACCGTCTGCTGCCCTGCCCTCCTTTGCCCTCCCAGTGAGGCAACCATTCCCAGCACAAGGCTGTGGCTGCTCTGGTAGCAGTGAGTGCCTGGAGCTTTTCTGAGAAAGTTCACATGCAATTATTTCTTTGGCATGCGAGCAAATTTTACCTGAAGAGCACCAGGAACAAAAGGTTAATGGCAATTTTTCAAAAGCCTAAATTCAACCGAGCCTCAATAGCATTTCATGTCAGAAGGGAAAGTTAAGTCTCTAGTGTCACTGCTCTGTTTATGCTGCTTTAAAAATCCTGCTGGCAGGAGAAAAAAAAAAATAAAATCAGAGGCTTAGCACTTAATGAAAAAAGCCCAAACTATATCTGGGCTGTGCAACATCTCTTATTGAAATTTCTTATAGTTTCTACTTTAGAAAAGATTAAATACTTGTATTCTGATGCATGTTTTGCATGTCTCCCTCTTTTTACCCATTTCTTTCCTGGAACAAAGTTCAGCTGTAAACATGCTCAGTTCTGTTAAAGCAGTGTTTGCCACAGCTGAGAGTCCAGAGTTCAGATGGGTGATCCATGGAAGGCCAGCTCTCCCAAACTGCTGTTGAAAGCTGGCAAACAGCAGTAGGCTGATACAGACTGGCTGACTGCCATGCTTTAAAGACAGTAAGTTGATTCTCAGCAGAAATAAGAGGAGCTGTGAGTTTAAGCAGAGTAGGGCTAGGTTTCTGAATCCCTTTCTGTGACTGTGTATTGATAGCATAAGTTTTGCTTCACTTGTAGGAAAAATTTCTACTTCAATGAAATCTAAAGGGTGACTTTATTGGTTTCACTGGTCAAAAATCCCACAGGGACAGGTTCATTTGAGTTGCTAGATTACATGGGGGTAACCAAGTATTTACAATTTGCAGAACAAGACAGAAGATGTGTATCAGTGCCTGCTGTTAGTCTCTTCTATGTAAATGCTCCCTTAGAACAAATGGAGGCAAACTGAAAGTGATTGGCCACAAAGCAGTTTATTCTTTCATGTACATGGAAACATTCCTTGTGAAAATGACTTACATCTGATGTACTTGCATAGTCAATATAGTGCTGTAGCTCAGGAGCAAACACAACTAGAAAACTCCCCAGCTAGCATCAGACCACTGAGCTGCTCAGCATTGTCAATATTAGTGAAATGAACCAAAGACTCTTGGATTTGTTAGAGATAAGTACTAGCAGTGAAGGAGATCCTGCTTCTGATTTTCCTGCCAACACTTCAGCTGCTTTACATGGGTGATTGTAATCAGCAAGAATTGTTATGCAATAGTGCTGAAGCAGAGACTTGAGAAAATATAGCTCTCACTTGAGACACAAAAGACCACAACCTTATTTCTTCACATCTTACAAGAGAAGAAAAGCCCCTCCACTGGGCATCTCTTAAGAGCTCATTTACAGAGATGGAGAGAAATAAAATAATTACAAGGTAAAGAAAAATTTCCATGTTAGTGTGTGAGAGGCATTATCTCTGGAGATGTGAAAGGAAAAGGCAAACCAATTCTCTGCTGCACCCAAAGGGTCACCAGTGTCCAGAAGCTACTTACAGTTTCCCAGGCTTTTTGTAAAGTAAACAGGAGTGGGGAGCCCTTTTTTTATTTTATTTTATTTTTTTTAATGATGGGAGAATAAAAGCTAACTGGATAAAATGAGTGCTGTAAAGAGACTGAAGACTAGATGTGGGGTATATTTTAAGAAGGGGAGGAAGAACCCAAGAAGTTGCCTGGCATGCACATTGGGAAAAAACCAAAGATTAAACTCCTCTGTCCTTGTGAAATGGAAATAAAGGTGCTCTTATTTTGAGGATGTGGCTAAAAGTGCACTGTAGAAATAGATGTTACAGTGTTTGGTTGGCTGGTTGGTTTGGTTTTGGTATTGCCTCCCCAAATGGAGAATACTTGCTTTCGTTTTAGGCCTATTGCAGGGAGACTGTTTATTTCCGTGATACGGTAAATATCGTGTTTCTAGGGTTAAACAATTGCAATCTTTGGTAGGCAGTGACCTGGCCTTCGCGCACCACTCCCACCGGCTGCATGGCTTCAGCGAGGGGAGTCTCCTGAGGGGCGGGCAGGCTCGCTCTCCCTGGGGGAGAAGGGTGAAGGTTCAGGGACAGGCGGGCCGGTGCTGGGGGCAGGAGAGTGACCCCAAGCGCAGCAGGGCCGGCTGCAGCCGTGGCGTGCACGCTGCTCCTGTGGGGCTGTCATGAGTGGGTAAACGCAGCCAGGGTGAAGCTCGGCTCTCCCCACGCAGGTCCCCGCTCCCCAACAGGGAATGAGAGGGGCAGGGGCGCAGGAGGGCGGTGCTCTCGGCGGGGGAGGCACAGGGACCGCGCTGAAGGCCACCGCCACAACCGGCAACCCCACGCCGCAACCCGCCCCTGCTGCGCTT
>JAHLSL010000008.1:18067584-18101709 GCA_025920805.1 Petroica traversi | reverse complement strand
AGGGGACGATTGGGGATACAAACAGGCCATATGGCTAACCCAGGACAATTGTTACCAGTAATTGGTGCTCGCATCTGTGCTTAAAAGATCACATGTAGTGCAATATTTTGGAATATAATTACAGGTGAATATGAGACCTAATTTTAGCTTTAACAAATCTGTTCATCAGAGCTAAGACGAACCTGTCTGTTAATTTCAGCAGGCTTAAGAATCAGAGGGACAAAGTAGGCTTGTGCAAATTCATGCACACACTTGCATGTGGATATGTGTGTATGCTACAGGAACACAAGATGGGAGATTAGAAGTGGTTCCTAGACTTATTCTGCTTCCATTTTAAAGCAGTGTTTGATATTGCCTTGTTTCAGTTCCAATTGAAAATGCAAAATTTGAAAGATTTTAGTAAGCACGAACATAGCTTTTCAAAACAGACGGAAGTGAGAAAGTGACAAGAGAGTTGGGAGAAAAAAAAAAAAGCAGAGAAGATAACCACAACAGAAGCTGTTCTAGAATGCTGGTGATGAAATGCAGAAATAAAATGAATAACGAACAGAAAAATTGAAAATATTATCTCTTCTTCAAGTATCTATAGTCTGAGTGTCAGTAGTCAGCAGTAACCAATACTACACTGAAGGGCCAGCACTCTTTTGTTGCGATAGGATATGATAAGAAAGAGTATCTAGAAGACTGTAGAATAAGAACTGCTTCTTCAGTAAAGCAGAATAGCTTGCATGCTGCTAAATCTTGGCACCAGGTGAGGAGATAAGATGAATTGATTTAGGAACCCCAAGAAGTATTTAGCACAAAAGCCACGTTAGATAATTTTTAACTCCCAGTATAATGTTCTTTATGCACTTAATCAATGAGTCTTCAATGAAAAATACATTAAAAGTCTTGAAAGTTGGGCCTAAAACTCTTTTAGTGCTGGAGCAGTGTTCTTGTAATGTCTGCTTTCTGATTTGCTTTTACAACCTTAGCTGAACAGCAAATGAATTCAACTTCTCATCCAGGTTTGCCTTCCATGCTGTGCAGGGCAAGGCAGGAGCCATGGGGATGGTGGCCTTCTTGTTCCAGGAGTGACTCCAGTAATGATCAGACTATTTTACAAAAGTGTCTGGTCTTATAATTATTTGTGACACTTCTCCGATTTTTACCCATTTCAAATGGAAGCAGGGAACTCATGTATTTGAGTAGAGGTAAGTGTTTAAACATAGATAGAGTTTCAGGCTGAGAACCATCATCCTAGAGGCTGCTGGTTGGTGTGTAAGTCCAGGAGGGTGAGAGAGAGCAACTGTTGTGTTGTGCACCTCCTGCCTGTTTGGTACTTTGTCACACTCAGCTAAGGTGTCCTGCTTGGTGCACTGGCTGCTGTGAGGCCAGCAGGCTGAAGAAGATGGTTCTTCCACTCCATTCTGTCCTTGTGAGATCCCCACCCAGAGTACTGCACCCAGCTCTGGAGTCCCCAGGTGTGGATGTTTTAGAATGAGTCCAGAGGAGAGCCAGGAAAATGATTAGAGGGTTGGAATACCTCTCCTCTGAAGACAGGCTGAGAGAGTTGGGGTTGCTTGGAAGAGAAGGCTCAGAAGAGACCTTAGAGCAGCCTTGGTACCTACAAGAAAGCGGGAGAGGGACTTTTTCTCTTTTAAAGGACACCTTGTGGTAGGCCAAGGCAGATTGGCTTTAAACTGAAAGAGTGGGTTTAGATGAGATGTTAGGAAGAAATTCTTTACTGTGAGGGTGGTGAGGCACTGGAGCAGGTTGCCCAGAGCAGCTGTGGATGCCTCATCTCTGGCAGTGTTGAAGGCCAGGTTGGATGAGGTTTGAGGAACCTGAAGTAGTGGAAGGTGTCCCTGCCCATTGCAGGGAGGTTGGAACTGAACGAGTTTCAAGGCCCCTTCAAACCCAAACCACTCTACGATTCCTTGAGTTAAAAAATAAATCCACATTTCTGAAGCTGTCAGGCACAGAAGTGCAGGAAAATGGCATTTACAGAAGAGTAACCTGGGTACCTTTCCTTTGTATAATTTCTAAAAAAAATTATTTCTGTTATAGATTTTCCTGTTACTCTGCAGGATGAGCTCCTGCTCATAACGAACAGCAAACAAGGAATGCTGCTCTGAGACAAATGGTTTTTAATACTCCCATCCTAATTGAATGATAGCTTCGTGGTCTTGTGTCTCCTGTTCTACGAAAGAGAAGTTGGACCTGCCAGCAAGATGGGAATTTTATTTTTTCTAAAGTCCAATGCTTTGATTTTGATGCACCTTGAAATCCACATCCTTAGAATCATTACAGTATTCTTAAAGGAGAAATATTTCATTATAATTTTAGAAAACCTTACAAATGATGAAAATAGTTCCTCCCTGTTCAGAGGTCTCACAGCAGAGATACAATTTTGCTTAGTAAGTAAAATAATTGGAAAATAATGGCCCTACATACAATACTTTAATAAGTATTTAAAAATTAGTTTTCTCTATAAGCACAGGACAAAGTATAATAGGTCAGAATCCAAATGATTGCTGGCCTGTTTCTAAATTGGGCGGCAGCCTTATCTCAATATTTTATTTTTTAAGAGTATCACCTCTGCCACTATCCTACACATTCATCAGTATTTAATGTCAATAAGATTTGAAAATCAAAATTGTAAGTGAGAAGAATTCCAAGGAATTTTCTATAATTCCTGTTACAGATATATGTTCCGCTCTCATCTATAACGCATGTGACTCCCTGTGTACTTACAGAATGTTACATTTCTTTGCTAGAAGGTGTTAACATCACTGTGTGCTTCTGCAAAAGAAGACAATGGGATTTTAAAACATAAAGGAGAAACTGGCAGCAGTTTCCTCTACCCTTACTGCATGGGCTGTCAAGTTTTGTTGCTTGAAAATTACATGTGGGTGTGGGTTTTTCAATTATCCGACATTTAATAGTATTTTATAATATGACTTCATATATCCTTACTGTTTATGGGATACAATTAACAAATCCTTCACATTTCCATTTTATGTCTACATGCTAATTCTTTTTTTCCTTTTTGATTAGGATGCTCTGGTGTATACACAGAGTTCATAGAGAATCAGCACTCCCATTGTCAGTTTTGCACTTTATCATTGTATTAAACAGCTGCTAGTGAAATTTTTGTAGGAGTTTGCACACTAGTTGCAAAAAGGTAGGTTTACTTGTTACTTCTTGTCGCAACAGATTTAGAAAGTCAGTACTGATAGATAGTTGGCATGTTCTTGGAACAAGTGCAAATGTTCACATTTGTTTCAAGCACTGAATGTACTAGATCTTTTGGATGTATATTGTTACTCTCATCCCTGCATTTCAAGTTTATTTATTGGACTTTGAAAATCACCTTTTAACAAAGTCTTCAGAACATTGCTTTGCTCAGCTAAAATTAGTTCCGGTGATTTTGCGAATGATTAAACTTAAGCAGTATTAAGTTTGCTAATTTCTCTCCTCTGATCAAAAGTTAGTAGAGCATTCACTTGTCATTAACAGACGTGTCTCTAATGCAAGTTTGGGTTTTGCATAAGCAAACACTCACAATTGAGGGTTCAATTCAGAGATTCAGTTATGGGGATACAATAGCTTTTTTTTGGTTATGACAAAATTTATTTTCAAAGGTAACTGAGCTTTTTTTGTCTTGTGATCTGTTTGTCTTGTAGAAAAATAAAAGTGAAAGGTCAATGCATGTATATGATAACGATCCTTTTTGCTGTGATCCTTTCAATAAATGACACTCTCTGTGAGTGAGCAGTTACAAAATAACATTTGAATTCCTCTTGTAACAGAGCAATTTAATGTGCGAGCATTTGACACATAGATCAATTTTATACTGAGGAAACCAAAAAAGTTCTGACACACCTGTGATGCAAACCTAGTATTTTTCTGACGCTTTAAGTTTTGATTTGTAAAGGAGGAAGATTGTTTTTGTTAGGAAGATGAAAAACTTTGGGTGTAAAGATGACTTTGGGTGTAGTGGGTATCACAGATTGGAGACCATCTATGTGCTTACTTCTAAAGTAACAGCAGTCATGAAGCTAAGAATCAAGGTTGTGACATGAGTTGCTCTGGGTTTTTTTTGTGCTTTGCCAGTTGGTTGGACGTTTAAAGACTGTCCAGTTAGGGAGAAAAATCCCTAAAATATTGACTGTATGTGTAGAAAGATAGCTGCACGAAATTTTAAAACCTTCTACTTTTAAAGGCTGTAAATTACGTAATGTTTTATTCAACCAAATGAATACATATAATAAATTCAATGCTGACTAAATAGACTAGAGCTGTGCTCAGCTATGTCTTCTCTGAATTTGCTATGTAAAGGCTAATATTTTTGGATGTAGTGTGTTGTTTATCATATGAAAACATGATCTTATCACAGAGTAGGGTGTCCCTGGAGAAGCCTCAGAACTGATCCTGTGGTATGGTGAAATTGAGCCTACTTTAGGCTCTATGGTTTTGATGTATATATGCTTGTGTTAAATGCATGAATAATTCACTGATACTGGTACTACTCAGATTCTTAAGTAAAGCCCAGAGGGTGAGTATTTGCTTTAGTTTTCCCTGTGAGGGTCAAGGCGCTTTTGCAGAGATTAGTTGTGTCAAGGAGGTAGCATGCAGAGTTTCTAGGAGCATAATTTACCACCCAGAACTCGTCCCATAGAGGCGAATGTTGGTATCTATGGGAAACAAGTACTACTTTTTGGGTTTCATTTTAATAAACGTTTTAGAATTTACAGTAGTACCTAGCACAAATGCATTGCTGAGTTAGAGAAATCAGGCTCTAAATCTGACAGCTAAGGTAACAGCTCAATTATGTAAACCATGCTTTGGGTTGTGTAATTTTGCTACTTTGTTAATATGTAATGCATTAACTTTGTTTATGTAACAGAAAGTTTATGAGGTATAACACACTTTTGTTAACAGACATATTCATAAGTAAGACATCCCCGACTTTTGTGGGAGTGATTTAGAAAACTGCTCATTTTGTCAAGAGGTGGTATTTACATACGGCAGGAAAATCTGAGTACCAAGAAATTCTGTAGTGGTAAAATTGAAAACCCCACTCTCTAAATATCTAGTAATGGCTCTAGGACTACACCTCTAGGATACTGGTGTGCTGTGAGGGTGTCACAGGGTACACTGTTAAGTATTAGAGGCAATGCAAGGAGTGCAAGAAACCAGAAAGGTGTTTGTCCTGTTGCCAGCAGTTTGTTGTACGAGGAAATCAGCTGGGTTGCATAAATTGTTTGTAAAGGTTCTCATCAGTTCTGATCTTCAGTAAGGAAATATACATTTCACACAAGTATCAATTTGTGGGATATTCTGTCATAAGTAAGCACATGGGAGAGATTCAAAACATTGTCCTATGTTCTTTCAATAATGGAAAATAACACAGAGCTAGCTAGACAGGACACAAGAAATACTTACTTTATATTGTTTATATTCTAGTGTAATAAACTCTCCTATGACTAGAACTGGCTCTTTCTGATTTGGCAATGAAACTTCCATGTATAATGGGGACCTTACATGGCACGTGAAGTCCTGTAGCTGATTGTCAGTGCTTCATGCAGCTTTCAGAGAAGTAGAGTAGATGTGAGAAACAAAATATAAATTAGGCAATTCAAATTAGATATTAATAGGAGTTCATGCCTTTGTCATCTTCTACACTGGTGTGATTTTTCAACAAAGTTCCTTGTTGTGGGTCATCTAATCTCATGAAAACAAATACTTTTGTATTCTTTAGCCTTTGACTGAATAGCAGTTATACAATTAATTTAATATTCAGATATACTAGAAAATACTAGTGGAAAAGTCCCAGGTATTTGTTTCTGTCAGTGAATTAACACTTGCATAGCTTTGAAATTAATTGTTTAGCATGCTCATTACTCTTAGAAAAAATAAATATGTTCTCATTATGTTCACTTGGTGAACATATGTATCTTGCAATACATTTAACGTTACTTGCTGTGAGGGAGATTACAACTCTTTTTAAGGAAATTGGGTAGATTAATGGAATGGGGTGGGTTAAATTGCTCTCCGCATGTATTCCCTAGCATGCCTGGTCTACTCCCAAATTTTAATTGATGTATATATAAAAGTGTTTAGCTGAGGAGGCTCTGTGAAGCAACTGGATGAAATCAGGATACAGCCTGTGTTTTGCAGGGGTTGGGCTAGGGAAATGAGCTGTGTGCTAAAACAAAGACTGACACATGGGACCTTGTTTTATGCCCCGTCACAGTCTGCATGAGAACTGGTGCATTTTCCACAGCTTCCCTGTGACAGTACAGGGACTGATCTGCGCTGAACTTCAGCAGGTGTTTTGGGGCTGATCATAGGAAACCTCCCCAACAAGCTACAGAGAGTGGACAGAACCCATGAAACAAGCAAATATTTACTTTTTTAAAGAATTTTACACAGTTTTAATATCACAACCTGTGACAGAGCCTGAAGATAGATTTTCTGATCCTTATTCTGCTTTTGAATGAGCAGTAACAAATACGAGGATTGCCAAATACTAAATACTCCTGGTGTAACTCATTGGTTTCCGTAGGAGGCTCTCCAGAAGAAGAGTAATCTTTGTGCCTTTAAGAAAAGCTTTCAAAATTTGAATTAATGTCACATAGTTTACAAAGGTGCTGTTAAACTTGCAGGACTTTTTGATGATGGTCTTAATGTTACTGCAGTCCCACCTGTGTTCTAAGTTGTACTTTTTTTTCTTAGCAGCATCCCCGCTCTGCCTGCCCCCCCCGTTCCCACTGCCTTTGGAGCGTTCCCACTGAGCACAGTGCTTCCATAACTTTATATTTTATTTTGCTGACTATGCATTTAATTAAGAATCAAATTTAATTGAAATAGCTTCTTCTGATTTCAGGAAAAGAGTGGCTTTATGAGATGAGAATAAAAAGTGTGTGACACTTTTAATGAAATTAAAAGCAAAATGAAATGTCTTTAGAAATTTATGTTGCATCACTGCAGAGCATGTGCCAAACCTGTCTTGATTTACCTGAAAGTGCTGTATCAGAGACAGGACTCCCAACTATCCAGGATTGTATCCTATCCTGGATGACTGCTTTGAAATCACTTACTTGGAGTAATATTAATTCAATTCCTGATAAATTACTCACTGTGATATAACATGCTGCTTTAAAACTTTTACAGCCTTTTCATTAATAGATGATAGTGAAAATTAGAGCTAGTATTTTTTTTTGTAGGCTTCTTAATCATGCCATTTAAAATGGAAGTTAAGCAATAAACATCTAATGAATAGCTTATGGTAAGTTTAATCTCAGAAGCTATGTTGCTGTTGGCACAGATCAACATAACCATCTATCACTAAATTCTCAAAATTTAAAAACTGTAGCTATGACTTACAAATGCTAGTCATTCTCAATGTACATTACATATGAGTAGTTTATTGCATTTTAGGATACTTTCAACCTAAATCAATATCTATTAGACATAAAAAATATGTTCTTTTCTAGAAGAGGATGTATTCAGAAACTGAACCATTTTTCTGTATTTTGTAGCTTATAATTGTTGTCTTTTAAATGACCTGAAAGAAGGAAGTGTCATGGGTTATTATTAAAGGAATTCCTTTAGGTAATTATATTTGAGGGAGTCATCTGCAAAATATATTTCAGTTGCATTCCACAGAAATGGGCTACTTGGCTTTTTTTCCCAAAGTGAAGTCTTCAAATTAATCTATAGAAATAATGAGGGACAGTATAATCCTTTGGTGGTGCCCATAATCATCAGCGCTGTGCAGAGCTGCTGGTTTAACTCCTGTGTGCTTGTTGTGCTTCTGTGCCACGGGTCACAAACTCAACATGGCTCAATTCACTTCTGGGTCCTTACTCATAGCCCTGTCACTTCATCTACAGAGTACCACAGTGGATTTCTACTGAAACACTGCATCCTTATATACTGATTTGCAGCCCTTAATGATAACGGATTTATATCCACTATTAATGAAACAAATGGAGCCATTTATGTAAAACTGTAAGGATATAATTCATACATTCTGCATTACTCTACAAATAGCATCTTAATGTGAAATCCAAAGTTCAGAGTACTGTGAAAAGGGATGTATTGTGCACCCGCATCCTCTGTTAGGGAACTTGAGTCTTGCCCTTTCAGCCTCTGGAGAGATCAAACAACAGCTCACCTGGCAACAATACGAATTTATGTAGCAGAATAAGCATGGGATACAGACAAACAAGATTGCAGGTGCCCAAGTAATTCTCACCAATGAACTCTCCCCCTACTCAGATGACCAACGTGTTCAAGAGATTGGAGGTCTCAGGTTTCCCTTCTTGCATGTCCAAGTGGTTTATTTTTGTTTAGTTGTGTGTATTCATTGTTATTTGCAAGACTTACTCTAGAACTTTCTTCTCAGTAATTTTGCACTTACCCATCTGAATTTATTTGTTAAATTTACTAAATGTCTGACTAGCCATTAGCTGTGGAAAGCCAACCAGGGAACTGAAATGAATAGGAAGAAAATCCCCTCACTAATTTCATTTGTGACAGTTCAACTGACCCAAGAGCATTTACATTATTTTCCCATTTAAGCGGTTAACTTCTGAGTTGTTCTTAAACACCAGGGAACTCTAGCTAGAGTAGCCACTTTGGTCAGCAATCCAAGATTTAGGCAGGTAGTATATTATTTATGTAGTGGAAATAGAAGCAATTTTTATATTGTATATATATTTATTTATATACAATACAGTATTTTCTGTGCCAGTTTTATTTCAGATTTAATTCTGGGACATGCTGTGCTACGTAGTCCTTTTGGATTTCTGCAACTGTTGCGCTTGGAGCCATGCTCCTGCTGCAGAATTCCAACAGGAGCAAACATATGGGGATTCTTCCGTCCTTGGCTTGCCCCACCATTTGTTCCATGTTTTAAACCAACTGGTGCTGTACCCAGTGGAGTACATCTGTTACAGTTTGTTGCCTGAAATTTGCAATTCATTTCAGTTTGCTGAAATAATTATAATATTCATGGCCAAGCATTAAGCAATTACAAAAGAGAGGAGATAAAATTTTGCTGAAGTTTTATATGATTCGGAACCTACTGCCCAGCTTGGGTAATTTGGGCACTCAACAGTCAGATAAATGCTCTGACAGTTGAGTTGGATCGTCCTGAGAAATTCAAGAATCCATTGAGATATCCCTTATGTGGATGTCCCTGCTCTGTTTTAATTAAGGGCAAAATAAAGTGGCAAAATCACCACTGAATGCATTTGGTCGCTGCATCTTGCCTGAGGTACTCATCTGGGGAACACCCTGAGCTGGAGCAGAGTCTTTACTGCTGGAATTGCAGAGGCACATCCAGTAATACCCTGGAACTCTTTCTGAAAGTCGACACATGTAGGCTCTAAACAGACGATACGTTTTTGAATGTTGTACCCCACTTTTTGTCTCTGAGCTTCGGGCAGCCTGGGAATTACTGTGCTGGGCTCTGTTGTTGTTTGCCAGTTGAATTTTCAAAGAGGTTTGGTTTCTGGTTTGTGGGAAAATTGCATTTACCAATCAGTTAAGAGTAAGGCATTAAATAGTTAAATAGAAAGTGACTCCTTCACATTTAAAATAAAAAGTCCCCATAATCAGCTCAATAAAATCTTAATACAGGAGATGACTATTTCATCATTATCACCCTGTGAAGCAGATTTTTAAAATTAGGAAGAATCACAATATAATATTCATAACCCCATCACACTCGTGATGTTTCTGTAAGTCAGTCTCGCACATCTTTGACATATAGTAACAGAATAAACACCACAGTGGAGATGTGTAGTGCTAAAGCCAAGGGATTTTTATAGGTAAATTTGCAAACTAATTCCAGAAGTTGCAACCAACAGTGTGCCTGTTTTTGTTCTCCATCGCAGACCTGAGTCTGGATCTGTCTCTTGAATGTCTTTCAGACTCATCACTTGAAGTAAATGAGGTCACTTTTGCTATAGAAATCTTGCCTGATAAGAAAAAGAATTTTGCTTCCAAAAATCAGATTTAATTAGTTGAGTTACACTGGGATAGGGAAAGACATTGCAAACTTCATTCTGCCTGTGTTGCCAGACCACCACTATGACTTAAAAGTATTGCTATATTTCTGAGATTTATTTGTGTCCTTACAAATAAAGTCATTTAAAGATGAGTTAACTCATCAGCTCACTAGGTTTAGAAGCAGATTATTTTGATGGGGAGGTTGGACTTTATACTGAAATGATGAAACATTCAGAAATAACCCAGATCTTTTAACATATTTTTGCTTGTTTTGCTCTACAAGTGTTACTTGGATATAATGGAGCAGAATTATGTGTTTCTATATGGTGTAAATAAAAAAAATATCTGGGAATGGAAACCATTATTAAAGCTACTAAATATAATTATGTTTTCTAGTAATCCTAGAAATGTATTTAAATATTCATCATCTAAATGGTGGGGACAATACAAATCTAAACAAATTAATATGGAGTTGGGCTCTAATGTTGAATAATTGCTTTTGATTTTACATAGCACTGTAAATAAGTGTGTAAAGTGTGATCTAAGAGACTTTGAAACTTTGTGGAGATTTTTATCTATTTTTTAATGTCTTTTTTTCTTTTTCTGCAGAACATTCTGGCTTTAAACCCCCGAAAACAAACTCATGCAACTCTTCACTCAACTGCAGCAAAGAAACAAGTCAAGAAGCAATGGAAAAGGAATGCTGACAAAAACTGCTCAGTAAGTGCATGTTTGTCATTGCATCTGGAACGTGTTTATCATTGCACCTGAAACAATCATTGAGGCTGAAATCACAGCTGTGGGAGAAATAGAGTTTCTTGTGTTATTCACTAGCCACATTCGCTTCTAGTTTGTTCCTATAGATACAAAGTTACTTTGTGATGAGCTGTTTATTTTTCAGGCCCTATTGTATTCCATACTTCTTTCATTTTTGGTGATTTTAGTAAGTGTTTGGTGCAACTTTTGTGCCTTTTGTTAGGGAGTCTGATCCCTCTCAAGTATCACATCTGAGCCATGCTGAGCCCCCTGATTTCCCTGAGTAGCCTCTTCTGCCACTTCCCCTCCTTTCTGTTTTCCAAGAGTCACACTGGGCAGAGCAGGACTTCACTATCCTTTCTGACACTTCTAAAGCTAATTTTATTTTGCTACAGAAATAGGGGAGCCTATAATATGTACCTATTTTATATATAAATAAATACCTGAAGCTTAGATTAAAACATTACTCTGGATTTAAAATTTTGTGCATTGTATTTTTCAGGAAATAGTTGATTTTGGAATAATTTTTTTTTTTTTTTTTGCTGTAAACTGTCTGTACTCTTCTGTATTTCTGCCATTAGATATCATCATTTTCTCTCTAGGTATTTGAACTCTTGGTCTCAGTGTGATTATTTGACTAATCCTATCAGACTTTTTTTGTCTCTTTGATCTCTCATCTGATTAGAAGGTTTGTAGTGTTTTTACTGTGTTCCTACAGGTTGTCTTACATAATCCTCTAAATTCAGAAATCTTTTCGGTAGAGTAGTATTTCCCTTATGGGTGTAATGATATTGGTGTCTTTTCATAGTGTTGTCAAAACACCTGCTCCCACTAAACAGGAAAATTCCGGTAGGAAGTTAATTTTTTTTTTGTAATTAAAAATATATAATCCAAAACCCAACAAAACACAGACACAGACAAAAATGCCACAAATTTCCTCAGTTTCTTAAAATTATGAAATCCAGTATGAGCAACAAATATTTTCTGGAGGACCAACCCAGGATATCCTTAGCATTTCAGCAATGCTCTTAGTATAGTACCCTGTTTTGTAGTATTGATTATAAGAACCTTTTTCTTGCTATAGCTAGTATTTCTATTTTCTTGTATTTATTGGCTTAGATAATGTTATGTGAACTAGAAACTTAAGTACATGGAGACCTTTTTGTGAACTTGGATGATTATTTTGGGATGTCTGATGCTGATATTGCCCACACCTGTCTGTTCCTGCTGCACAGAATGTTGGGCTGCTTAGCAAGTGGCTCCTGGGCAGCAGCAGTTCCCATCCTGATGTTTTCAGGTGACCTGAAATGAATACTGGGCTGTAAACTCCTCTGTTTGAGAAACTGTTTGTTTCTCAGGTATCCTTGCAGCAGGGCACCTGGGTCTCTGAGTAGTAACCTGATTAGCTGTTAAAGTGTAAATTATCCTAGTTAGTTAAACTGTAACATACACAGAAATATTTTACTAATGGGTGTGTTAACACACATTTCCTAAAGCATCCAGGCTTTTAAATCCCTCATTGTTATCCCTGAGCTGTTCTCCATGTCATCCTTGTTTGACTTTTGTATTCATTTCATTCATAAAGTGTTTGATATTTGCTGTTGATTTTGTAAGTGCATCATTTTCTAGAAATTGTCCCTCTTCCCGTGTTCCTGCTGTTAGCTGTATGTACCTCATGGTGTCTCAAATATTCCTGGATCCCCAAGGTCTGAGACTCTTGGGCTGTGCAAACACCACAGCTTTGGGTTCATTGCTGCCTTGTCTGGATTTTCAGTTGAAAGAAATTCTGAACTTTGTTAAATATTACAGGATGATATTTTGGCATGGGCTTACCATCTGATAAACAACTTGGGTTTATAGCTCTGCAATGCTGCTTGGAGATTTGTGCAGTTATTAGGACCCTGCCCTGACAGGAATCTGCTCATGGAGTACAGTTTACAGGATTAAAGGTTAGAAAGGAACAAATGTGTATGTGGGCAGATATAACTACTTTCATCACAAATCTTATACTGCATTATTATGTCTTATTTGGTAGAAACATCACATAATTTAGTTTGCAAGCTATTATAAGAAATGTAAAGTGCTAGAAGGAATTGTTAAGGGGTAGTCCTTATATTTAGATGTGTAATGATCCTAATTTTTAAAACTGACAAACTTTTCTTCACTCAGAAATATGTAGCTTACTCTTAGTGTGTAAGATGTACCACATAGCTTACTATTATCTTACTGTGTAAGATTTACTACATATCTTACTATTAGCTTACTACAGCAGAAAAAGCCCTGAAGAATGAAAAAATCAAATATTCATCTGGTCTCCCATTACATAAAAGACCTTAGTGAAAAATAGACATTCTGCATTTTCCACATCACTGTTGCTGAGTAGTTTTAATTAAAAAGGAAAATAAAATGGTAGAATCCTTTCCTTGCCTCCTTAAATTAAGAAAGCTTATGTAGGAAAGGATTCATTGAACCCAGTTTTCTGTTCTAGTCTAAAGAGCCACTGGCAATAATGTTTAGGCCTGCTAATAAATAGATCAAGCTCCACTTGAAGTCCATATGAGTTTTATTTGTTTCCATTTCCTTAAAATCTGAATTTGGCTTTTAGCTTTGGATTCTTTTAAAGCTGTTCTGATGCTGCCTTTGCAGAAGTACTGTTGAAAAGAAGGTGGGAGTATGAAAATACAAAACTAATTAAATTAACAGCCCTCAAAACTCTGAACAAAAGCTGCATCTGCTGAGGCATGCACACAGTGACTTTGTAATGTCTAATACACTTCCAGATGGCAGACTTACATATTTCTTCAGAATAATTACACAAGTGAAATTTTAACTCCTAGCCTGCTCTGAGACACTTTGGGTTACCCATTTAATGGGTTCTGAAGTGGAAACTGAATGTCAGTATCTTTCCTCAGCATTGGAAAATTATTCTCCTAAAGGAAGGTTCAGTTATGCTTTCAATGAGTGCTATTGTTTATTTACTATGTTAGAAACCAAGTGTTGCTGTAATAATGGTTTATAGCTGTAGATGCAGGATTAGTCAGCTTTCCTTCAGAAATCTTAATTCAGAGATTTATATCAGAGTAGGAAAACTCTTTATTGCTGTGTCACCCTCAGTAACATTGTAAGACCTAAGCGTTACCACTCTTGTTTCTTATGAGACGTATTGAAAAGGGGTATAAACAGATGCCTCTAGTTATCTGGGGGAACAAAGATTTCTGTTGTCCAGAAAAAAATTAAAAGTAGAAAAGTTATGAAATGGCTGTTCTAATAGTAAGCATTAAAGAAGGGTACAAAATTTAGGTCAAATTAGGTTATCAAAAGCAAAGGGATCAACTGTGAAACTGTGAGGATTTGCATTGATTTCAATAGTTCAGGATTGCTTAGACTTTGGAATAATGTTTTTATTTGTGGTTTCCAACTCTTTATAATTCCATTTCTGTGTGTATTTTATGCTTGCCTACACTTAGGTCACCAGCTAGAGGGGCACATATTGTGTGCATTTGTGTTGCAGCCAGCACACTGATTTCCTTGCTTTATGAATAGGGTTTCTAAGCATTATGGGATGAGTTGTGCTTTTACCTTGTACATGTGCAGCTTTGTAATTTAAATAAAATTTATTTACACAAGTTTCATAAACTGACTTGTCACTGGAGAATTCAGAGGGATATTTTAGTCCAGCCTTCTTTTTGGTAATGAAATCTTGTAGTTACCTACTAAGGATAGGTGAGAAGTTGATACAGATCCACCTGTGTATTCAGACTTTCTTCAGTTTCTGCATTTAGAAATAATTGTAACATTTCCTCCAAATAGAAATACTGGAAGTATTTCAACAAGACAAGAAGGTGAAAAGGAAATGGGGTTTAAATTGGTTTGTAGCTAATTGCCGTAGCCTGTAACAGTATTGATTTTCTGGCAGGAGTAGCATTGTTCTTTTTCCTTACATGTGCTAAGCCTGATCAGCATTGTGCAAAAAAGAGCCTCCCTTCCATGAACAAAACAATTTTGATGTTCACCTGTTTATTCTTTTTTTTTTTTTTCCCTCCTCTTTGGCAGGGGCTCACTTTGGGAAAGAGACTTTAACTGTATTATAATTCTTTACAGCCATTAGAGAAAACCAAATTTCACCTTGTCTTTTTCTGTGCAACATTAAGTTGCAACTACCAGATTGCTTTGTGCTAATGATGGAGTGTGAGATCTGCAATTCATTGCAAGATGTAGCAGCTCAGGTTGCTCTTTACGTTCAGAGGACAAGGCTACTCCCTTAAAACAGTTGCAACAAGAGCTTGCTAAAACTTCAAACTGCTTTTCACTTTGAGAGTATTTCTGTGTCTGTCACTGCTATATAAAAACATCTGTATAAAGAAATTATTTTTAAAAGGTGTGTAAGTACCACTTGATGTACAAATGTCCAAGCTTGCATAGAAAAATCTGTTAACAAGATGATCTTTCTCAGCTATAATCAGTTTGTTACTCTAGGTATTTCCTTCCAGTGAGGTGGAAAAAGTTCACATGATTTTTGTACCTAATCATGTATCATGCTTACAAAATAATCAAGTTAGCATTTCGCAAATAACTGATGGATTGAAGCAGAAATAGCACAAATTGCAAACAAGTAGATAGATATGAAACCCTGTAGACCCAAGCCTGAAATCAGGCACCTTAATGAATAAATGTCTTTTCAGTGAATAATTTATCCATTTCTAGGCATGTATTGATAAAAGATTCTATATTTATAAATAAAAATAATCCCAAATATTGTAAAATAGAGAACTCTCATTAAAGAAAATCAACTCAATTATATTTATAATCTAAACGTATAGTTTACCTTTGCAAATATTTATTTTTGTCTTCATTGCATATGAATATGCAAGTTTAGCTCTTTCCTGAATGGGTACACAATGGCAGATGTCTCTCTAATCGCTGCTCTATTCAAGCATTAATTGGTAGAACATATGTAGAATTCTACTAGTCTGAATAGGTATAGGATAGCAGCAGTCCTTTTAATCACATCACTATTCAACCACTAATTGGTGTGATGATTAAGGGACATTAGAGGGAGCACTTTGACATCTGATTCTTTGAACTGATGTCTGCTCGGCTGCGCTGTATTCATCATGGCCAGACTGATTTCTTAAATAAAACGCTCTGATTCCCAAATGTGGAAAATATTGCGTTAGGATCTATTGAGGTGATTAGGGAATTTGAGAATGATTCTTTTATTTAACCAGTGATTGACTGTATATGCACAAACTATTCATATGAATAATACATGTGTTACTGAGTATCAGAAAGAGCTGAGAAGTAACATCAAGAGATTTTCTCTTTTCTCATAGTGTCAATAATTAAATATTAATACACATTTTAAAATGTACCAGTTTAATCATTTAGCAGTCAAATTCCTACTCATGCATTTTTTAGATTAACTAATTACTCTGCATTTTCTCTTATCGATAGCATATGCTGGCATTTATAACCCTTTCACTGGAATAAAGTGGTTTACATGTTTATATATGATATTGCTTATACTTGCTCCAAGAAATGCATATTATGAATTTCCTTGAATTTTATGTTTTATATTAGTTTCAATATCTTAAGGTGTTTTCATTAGAATATCTCAATAGCTCCTAACTTGCCTGGATGGAACAAATTAGTGGTTTTATGCACGTTTTCTGTGTATCAAATGGTAACTACTGGGTAATGGCAAGTTTGCCAAATGCTTGTTTAGTACTGCGCAAAAGGTTCCTTCTCACCCCCTGGCTCTCCTGGAGTGCTGTACAAAACCACCACCTCTAACCTTTTAACTCCTGCTGTTCATAGTTCTTCAGGTTTGGTGTTCCTCTTATTGAATGTTGGATGATTCCTCTTCTATAGAGCAGCATTCACCAAAGATTTTTGGTTCCAGATGTATTTCTGATCTTAACCATTTCAAAACTGAAGGGTTTCAGAGCTGCAAATTGTTTCATTTTGCATGTACTTATAGGAAAAATGAAAAATGCTTGTCTGCTGAAAGTGCTAAATTCTAGGTAAGTCCAACTTATTGCCCTTCATTAAAGCTGAGCAAATCAGATTAGAGATAGGATCAGAGACCATCTTCACTGTCAACTTTCATCTTCCGTATTCTTTCAAATGTGGATTTCTGTATATTTTCCCATGGTTACTGGATGGAGGTTACTCATGCTGGTGTTTTGGAAAACAGAAAAAAATATCAAGAAGACTAGCTTCTCTTTCTTCAGACCCTCTACTCCCACCTTTTTTATTTTTGCTTTTGTAAGATGTTGCCTATGCTGAAACCAAGACTGCTCTTTCCTCTACTAGACTGCTCTCTTCTGTAGTGAAGGCGTCTCTCCATTCTGTTTAGAAATGGTCATGAGCTTCAGGTTGAGAAATTGTAAGTGCTTGCACATGGGTTCTTGGAGAATCCTATGCCATTGTCAGCCTGTTAGTAATTACTTCAGATCTATTTATAGTGTCTAAGTCCTGGGTGACACCTGCTCAACAGAAGTCAAAGGAGTTGGGAGGCCAATTTTGGTGTGAAGGAAGCAGGATAGCTTGCTGAATGCTGAATTTTAAGCAGGGCTTCTAGCACTGTCCAATATTACATTTCACTGAAGTATTCATTACAGGATCCTGCTTGTAGTTTGTCTGCAACTTTGCCATATATTTGGACAAAACCAGTCCATTACTTCTTTTATGCATACCAGAAATGCAGTCATATATGCATATAAAAATATTTGCTTGATTTAAGTATGAACTAGCAGGGCTGGCAGGAAAGCCATGTCTTCTGAAAAATCATTGTAGCATTATATTAAAAAAAAAAAACCACTAACATCCTCATGCTTTGAAGCAAGGAAGTGTAACAGACTACAGATTGCAAAAGCATGTTAATGCTACAGAATTGTCCAGAAGCTTTAAAAACCTTCTCTTGGTCACTTTCTGTGGAATTTTTATCACAGTGTACAGTTCTCAGATGCAGAGCAGTTTCTCAGATGCCTCATCACCTACAATATTCAGTATTCCTTACTTACGGTACTGTCCTGGTTTCAGGAACTCCTACATTTTTGGTGGTGAATCACAGGAATTTTTTGAGATTTTCAAAACGATTTCTTTGCTGTTTTATAAACAGATACGTTGTTTGAATATAGTGTTGAAAATAGACATAGTACCCCACTGAGAATCAGTGGTCAGAAATCATCTTTTGGAGATTCTTCAGTATGCAGAGATGCTGGGGACTCCTTGTTGAGACATATTCCCTCTCAAGTCATTCTGGCTGTGTCCCTGTTCCAGCAGCAGTTCTGACCTGTAAGTTTGGTTCAGTCTTGAAATTATCTTCTTGCCTTTTAAAATGTTTAGTATCTCTTCCTTCACTGTTTCCCATATTCCACCAAACATTATGACAGCAGAAACCATAGTATATTAATTTTTTCCAATTAACCAAGTCACTGAGGTCTTGGGTGAATCATGAATCATCTTGATTTGGGTTACTTTGGTGATAGAAAACAACCTTGGGATTTTTTTCAGTAAGTTGCACACTCACTGGAAATTTTTTGAATCTAGTCTACGTTTTTATTTGGCTTATGAAAATGTGCTGTGGAATAATTGGGACGAAAATTGCCACATAGACGCTGCCAGTTATTCTGGAGTTCATTCATCCTCTGAAAGACGGAAAATAAGATTGACTTAACATTGGTTTTACATGCCCATGTTGGCACTTTTTATATCACATTATAATTTTTAATAAATGTACTCTATTTTCTCTGCCTGGGGGTATGATTTCTTTTTTCACTTCTCTTTTTTTCTTTTTCTTTTTTGTTTTGTTTTGTTTCCCCTCCCTCCCAACCCTCCTCTGTGAAGGGAATCATTGTGTCTGTCTCTTCTGACTCTTTGGAACTACAAGCCTTCTGGTGGGTGCAATTGATAGTGGTCCCTGCATGCTTCAGTTAGTTCCTCGACTCAGTGATACATGAGCTGCATCAGTCTGATTAAAAAAATATAAATTCCCAAACCTCCTTTTTTTCCTGGGCTCTAGCCTGCAATCCCATGTTCTTGCTAAAAGTTTTTTTTAGTTGTAGTTATGGCTATACCATGCAATCTTCATAAAGAGAACAGGAGGGTTGATTCTGCACCATTTATTTGATCTGTTGTACAGAATCTGTACTTCTTTTCATTTTCTTCTCCCTTCTCATGTATATAGAACAGTTTTCTTACTAATGTTTTGCAATTTTTTCCTCTTCCTTTTCAACTTAAATTTTCATAACTTTCTGGTTTTATTCCCACAGTGTTTATGCAGTTCATTTATACTTAGAAATTTATCCACTCTAGGTATGTGTTATAGTTTCCATGCTTTTATGATTTTGATTTTCAGGCCACGGGGAAAAGCATGGTATGATCATAAAGATGTGTTTAGAACACTCTTTTGGGTGAGTTTTTGTTTTATTTGTTTCTTTTTTGTTTTGGTTTGTTTGTTTGTGATTTTGTGGTTTTTTGTGTTTTGTTTTTTTTTTTTTTTTCTTTTTATTTGCTTTGCTTAGGAGTAGTTCTCCTTTGTGAATTTCTGTAGGGTTTGCTCTTTTCTCCTGCTTTCCTTTACTGATAAGTACAAGTCTCAGGAGACATACCAGAATGATCCCTGGCTCTATTGAAATTATATTTTCTGAAGTTCACCATCCTCTTCTTTTACTCTACATCACTTTCTGTACTTGGAATTGATTGTAATCTATTACAGAGGTAAGTCCTGGATTGTAAAACACTATGACTTTTTAAGTGCAGCCTGTAAACCACGTATCCTAATAATGGTTGGGAGCAGGTATTCTTTGATGTAATGTCTGACAGACTTTGTTAGTAACAGTCATTAAATCAGAAACACTAATATAGGATTTTAAACAGTATCAACTCTTACTAATTCTGGTATGAATCTGAATGGATTTTATCCCTAATTTTAGCAAATGGATGAAGTCATAGAATAAACATAAACTAATTTTCATCAAACAGTTCAAAGACATTAATTTTGAGAAGATTATTATTAATTGACATATATAAAATGTATCCAAATTTTTAAAGAATAGTTTCACACTGAACTGTAAAACAACTTCAAAAAGACTATTAAGACTATGAGGATTACCCATAAGGAGTTGAAAAAATGGAATTGATTGGCAAAGCAGGAAATACAGAGGCAAAAATGAGAACTTTGAAAAGTCAAGTTGAGTCACTCTGGGTGAGAGAAATTAAAACAAATAGTAAAAGGTTATTCAGCTATATAAAACAAATAGTAGAAGATTCTTAAGCTATTTAAACTAAAAGAAATAAAAGTACAAGTAAAGTCAGTGTGAAGATAGGATTAAACATCTTGGGTATTGTCTGAAGTCTTTGTAAATTGTTGTCCTAGTTTCAGTAAAATGGGAATACAGTGAGAGGTGGCTCAATGGGCAGAAAAGTGCAGAAGTGGAAATTACCCCAGACAGGCCAGAAGGAAAGCTTGGAATGTTTTATGTTTGAAGTCCGAGCAACAGAACAGCATCCATAAAAATATCACAGAAAAAATGACATGTGAAATGACAAGCTTTGTAGTAGGGCAAGTTCTCGATTAAAGAGCAGCCCATGCAGTGTGTGTATGCTGAAAGTAAGAGAATTGATGGGCAACTCTTGCCCTGTTGATCTCATATTGGCAGCACGCACAACTTCGAAAACAAATTTTGAATAAGAGATTTATTAAATGCATTAAGGTAAATGGAAGATGGAATAAGGCATATGGGGCTTCATTCTTAGGGATAAATTGTGACACACTAACAAGGGTTTTGGGGTTTTATTTTTGCCATTTAATAACGAAGTGTCATGTGCTTAAATTAGAATAGTAGCGTGGATAAAGACCTGGCTAGAAAGGAAATGAGAGTGAGAAGTGCTTAAAAAAGGTCTGCTGGGCTTTTAGCAGAGCTTTTTGAAGGATCAGGCTTCAGATTCATAACATTTAATATTTTCATTAATGAGCTTGACATAAATATTAGGAGCATGTTACAAGAAAGTCGACAGACACTGTCAATACAGAAGGAACTAGAACATCATAAAGAACCATGTGACACTGAAGTTTAGAATAAAACGATAAGAATAAATTTAATAGTGTAATTAGGAGGCTGTACAGCCAAGGGCTGCGGATGAGAATTACTAGGAGCCTAATGGCTGGAATTTAGCAAGAAGAGGATTTAGAAATACCAGCTGATCAGACAGTGATGGTTCCATCAACTGAGTAAGAAAATCTGAACGTGAACTGAATGTGAAAGCAAGAGGTTAACTGTGATTGTCCAAGTTGTCACTTCTGGCCTCATGTACGTTTTAATGTTTTGGACTGTGGGGGTCTGACTGAGCATGCTGAGGTATCTGACTCTTTATGCCAATTGCCACCTGTTAAAAAGGAAAATAATAGTACGTAGAATAAATTGCTTTTAAATCACATCAGATACATAGTGGTGAGTGTCATTGAAATGTTCATGAGGAAAAATGGTTCTGCCTTCAAGTAAGGATCTGGATAAACAAGGCTGCACACTAAGCCCAAATGTTGAAAGGATAATGATTAGGCGAGCCCTCTCTGTTGTGTAGTCTAAGTCATGAAACACTTCTAAGTAAAATAGCATCTGACTGTATAATTAAAATTTGGTTTGCTGCATATATGTGCAGGAGCCAAATAAAGTTTTGAAAACTTTTTTAGGCATTTTAGGTGCCTGACAATGCAATGCCTATATCTTTTTATGTTCATTAGGATCTATTGGTTCTTCTGTGTTCTCTAGCCAACTCTATGTACCTTACTTCAGCCTTTTATTTTTAGGAATGTTACTTTGGGAAGGAGACTAATTGTGTTCCTGAATGTCCTTTGTTTATTTGTGTGGATCATTTCCAGCCTGTCTTTACTAAGTAACAAGTTGTAGCTGATAGTAGTAGATTAATGCTACTTAAAAATATAGTTAAATATCTTTTTAAGGTATGTGCTCTCTGATCTGCTTTCTTTTCATTTGATGCTCTGCTATGCAGACATCAAATTGCTTTGAGGCTGGTTTAGCTATATATCAAATTTCTGAGCAAGAATGATGATTTTTGATGCCTGTTAGAAATATATTAACATTTTCATCATTATGTTGAACCTTCATCGTAGGTTTGTCCTTAGCTAAATTATGTAGTTATTTTTTGTTTTAGCATTTCTACTTTTAGACTTCTCTTCCAAGACTCCAAAAAGTTTTAATCCCTTGAAAAAGTATAATTTCATCCACTTTCTTTCTCAGAGGTAGTTGGTTGTTGGACGGTCTTTCACTGCTGTGGAACAAAAGAAAAGGTTTGTTGGTGAAACTAGCTTAGTATCTTTGAAACTCAGTCTAGCTAATGCTGGATCATCAACACTTTTGAGAAGTGTGGACTTAATGAGCATTTGTTTTTAACTTTTGAATACGGAACCCACAAACTTGCCTTTTAAAGAGAAGTGTTGAGGGAAGGATTCACTTTGCTTTCACTTCTGTCACGTCTGAAGTAATTAGAAGTCATATATATTGACAGTCTTCTCATATTGAATCTATAAGTTTTGGGGATAAACTTCACTTTCTTTATAATTCCATTGCATTTTTGACCATGCTTGGATCATTTTCCCTACCCTATACAATCTGCAGGCTACCTATCTTTATTATTTAGTGTAAGGCTTTCAGAAGAAGCCAGTGAATCTCAGCCAGTAATGTATCCACTGTAACTATTTAAGAGTTGGTTGAATTTAACACATTTTAATTGCATAAGAAATCTTATTTACATTCTGTTTCTCAAAGATTGTAGCAGTAGTAGCATTAGTGAACAGCAATTACATAAAAGTTGCATGTGTTTTACAGAGTACATGAGAGATAAGAGGGCAGCGTGCCTTGGAGTAGTTGGCCATTTCTTGTGCTGTTGCTGATGTTTTCTCTAGAGTTTTTCTTTCTCATTTATGTTTTCTTCTGCATTTATTTGTCAGTGAATGGCCAAACAATGTGAGAAGGATCTTGCATATATTTGTAGCAATAAGTCTGAAAAGCTCTGTTGCCACCAGGGCTCTAGAAAAGCTGTGGAGAGGTACAGGGCGTTGCTAGGCAACACCGCATGGCCACAGATAGTATTTTTCTTTTAATTTATTTATTCTTCAGTTTGAGTGTGTCCTGCTTGGAGCCATTTGGGTAATAGTTAAGCAAGCACATAGAAATCAGAGAGCTGCAGGAGTGGAATAAAGGAATGCAATATAAAAATGTAAGAAAGGAAAAGCCATGACACATAATTAAACAACCAAGAGACATGAAATAATTAGTAAGGACTAAGGGAGAAAAAGTAAACAAGCATGAGGAAATAAGAGCAGGAGAGAATAAAAACCAAATTATGAAAAAAAAGAATAGAAAAGATAGGGCACAATTGAAGAAAAATTAAAAATTGAAAGCTCAAACAGTGTATACAAAGGGGAAACAGGGATACTGCTGCATAAGAATAAGATTTAAAATTCAGAGATAAAAATTACTTCAAGAAGAAAAGGGAAAAATTTGGTAATGATGTTAAAAGAATGATGATTTTTGTTTCATTTTGATTTGCATCATCCCGTTCATTCCTATTACTCTGTTTGCACATATGCAATAGTAGCAGTGACACTCAGGAGCTGGGGACTGATTAATAAGTCCAATATGTTTCCCAGAGACGAAAAATAGTTTAAAGTAAGAGTTTCAGTGTTATTTAGAAATTACTCAGTCTGTCGGTTTGGAAATAGCATTTTCAAAACTAGGTTATTGCATTTTATTGAAAAAATGTGGGTGATTATGCTAAGGGTGCTAGGTCAAGCGCTGGTTGCACAGAGTGGGTTGTTCATATTCTCCAAGTTAAACACAATAAGCAGGGACAGGTCTGTCCTGTGCAGTGTTTACTTCACTTGCAATAGTTGGAGCCATTTATAGGCTTAATAGAAGAGCAATGTGAAGAAAATTCTGTGCCACAGCCAGTCTGGCTGAGAGATCCATTTAATCAGGTCAGGAGCTGTGCTACCTGGCCCAAATGTCTTGAGCACTTTTTGTGGGACCCAAATTAGACTCCTCCAAAGCCATATTCAAATCAATGAGTCTTGCACTGCAGTCCGCTTCTGGTGTGTCTTGGCTCCCTATGGCCACACTTGCTTGGGAATTGCTGGGAAGGGCTTGGCTAGTGCTTAGGGGCATGCTTGTATTCTTCACCTCAGCTTGAACATGGCAGTTTTCAAGAGACTGACAAGAAGGGGAATACAGCAGCCTGAGCTGTCTGAAGGCAGGCCAGAAGGTTTTGGGAGGAGAAAACTACTCAGACTGAGAAACAAAAGCTTCCAAAGAAGTAAAAACCTTACAAAGAAGACAGCAAATGAGACAGAACTAGAAGAGTGCATCGTGCTGTAGTGAGGTATTGAGTAGTTAGTGCCCTCTCTCTGACAGGTAAATAGAACTGAGACCTGAGGCAATATATTTCTCCTGAATTTTGTTTTCAAGCTACATGTGAATAAACCAGCAGCATTACAGCAGCATTGTCTTAATGCTGTTTTGAATGCCTTGCTGAAAGATGTAGCTACACATAAGCCTTGTTCGTTTTGGTGTACAGGAAACTTCTTGTTCACGTAATTTCTTACAGAAAATAAATCAGTACCACTTATTTTCTAAATTTCTATTGGAAGAGAAGATTTAAAAGCTTGTTAAACATGCATGGTATCTTCAAAGAAGACTGCACTTATTTGAGCAGTTTTCCCTAATTTTCTATTATGCCTGTGTGTCTGTAAATAGATAGCACAACAGATGGTGATAACTTCATAGGATCTGCAACCATTGTAATAGACTCATACCTCCGATTTTCTGAATATTTTTTTGAGATGGAAAAAGCATTTTAAGTGTTTGTACTGTCCTACTTTGTTGTTCCTTTCCCACGCCCTCCCCACCGAGACTTGACTTTCCGCCTTCTTAGCAATGAGTGCAAGCTTTTGTTTTGACTAACTTGGCTTGATGCATGATATTTAAAAATAGGTAGTTGTATTGACTCTTAAACAGCTTTGTGAATCTTTCTGCATTCTTATTCATACTTTCCCCTTTCTGTTTTGCACTTCATTTGTTTTTTCGACTCTCTGTATATTACAAAGTCTGAGGTCACTGTCTTACTGAGTCTTTTGCAGTAAGGTTTGAGATACCAGTCATTGCTAAACACAGTAAGGGATGCATATAATTATAGTAGTCTTTGCACAATTTTTTTTCTATGGTAGTTTGAAAACAGAAAGAAAAAGGAAATGTTCCTCTGATTTAGGTATTTTAGATGGCAATTAATATAAATATGTTTAAATACTTGGCTTTTGTGGACATCTCAGCACAAGGACATGTCTTTTGAATATCAAAGAAAATTAATATAGAGAAGAAATTACAGCCTAATTTTTCCCCCAAACACATGTGATTTGTGAACTCACTTATATATCTTCTCCTGTCATGTCTCCTATAATTTACAATTACTTCTGAGTCAACATACAGTTAAAAACATAAGAGCTGAGCTAACATTTTTTGGGGTGTTTGCATATGATGTCCATAGTTCATGAATGAACTTCAGATTATTTAAAGTCAAATAATTCTTCAGGCTTTCATAAGCAATGATAGTGATGGAAAATCTGAAGCAAAATGCCAGCATGTGGCCCAACTGCACCAAGGTCTTGATACAAGGGTTGTGGTTACTGTCTGCAGCCTTTTTTCCAATACTTATTTCTTTGACTTGGATAGACACTTCTTAAGTGAACTGAATATTTCCAATTATTCCTCTAAAGAAATTTAGTCTCAGTTTAACATTTTGCTTTGTTTCATTGCTACTTAAGTAGCAATGTGATACCAGTGCTAATTTTAGATAACACAGTAAATCAGATTAGGAATGTATATACTCTTCTCTGGATAATGCAACTGGTCAGGTACTTAGTGATATCTTAATAATATTATTTTTTGTGGAATTTTTTCAGTCACAGCACTGAAGTATTTCGCATGTTGCTGTTTTCTCCTAAGCCAAGCAGAGGATGGGATATTTCCCCCTCCTTCTGCCAGCAAAGAAACATTGGGTTGCTTGGAGCCCAGAAGTCACAAATCCTGCAGTGTTCACTGTGTATGAGTCTAATCCCTTGGTACTGTGACCTTGGCTGTTGCCATTGTATTTAGCATCTTTTCAGGCTCTTTCCCGGGGAATGAAGTCCTATTTTATGTAAGTTTTTTAGATGTTGGAGAGAATTAGGAGCACACAATTTAGTAAGTAGCATGTGGAAGGGAGCAGTGCATGTGTTTCTGTAACTGGCAATAGGAAGACACGATCTGAGATGTGATCTGTAAGATTAGGAGAGAATGACCTTGATATGACTTCACTGCTGTGGTTTAACCCCAGCTGGCAACTAAGCACCACAAAGACAATTGCTTGGGATGGGGGAGACGATCAGAAAGGTGAAAGGGAGAAAACTTATGGGTTGAGACACAGACAGCTTAGTAGGTAAAGCAAAAGCTGCACCTGCAAGCAAAGCAAGGAATTAATTCAGTACTTCCTGCGGCAGGCAGGTGTTCAGCCACCTCCAGGAGAGCCAGGCTCCATTGCACATCATGGGATGACAAACACCATCACAGAATCATTAAAGTTGGAAAAGACTTCCAAGATGAGCAACTCCAACCTTCAGCTAAATACCACCATGTCCACTAAGCCATATTGTAGGGTAACCACTCTGAACCTCCCTCCACGTTTTCCTTGCCCCAGCTTCATATGCTGAGCATGACTCCACATGGTCTGGGATATGCCAGTGGTCAGTAGGGGTCATCTGTCCTGGCTGTGTCTCCTCCCAAGTCCATGTGCACCCCCAGCCTCCTGAGTTGGGGTCTTGATGCTGTGTAAGAGCTGCTCTGCAATAGCTAAAACATCCTTGTGTTATCAACACTGTTTTCAGCAGAAATCCAAAACACAGCCCCAGAGCAGCTGCTATGAAGAAAATTAACTCTACCCCACCCAAATCCAGGTTTTTTTGGCAAGAATCCTATGCGAAACCATGAGAAATAGCTAAAGCAGATTAGCTTCTGCAGAATTGGTTGGAAATTTATTTATTTATTTATTTTAAATATTGAAGCAAAACTTGATGAAAGAAAATGTTTTGTTGGGACCTGGCTGAAAAATACTGCTGTTGGACAATAAAATGTGCCGTGTAAGAGATGAGAGGTGGCATCTTGGGCTGAGGAAGCAAGCCTGTTACATATAATTTGTTTTTATTCCACTACATAAGGCAGGACCATACTGTTTCAGGATGGTGTTTAAGCACTTAACTGTAACTTTAATTTTAAAAAAGCTTTCGTATTTGATAATTCTATAGCTATGCATGAGAAGTAAGAGGTATCCTCTGAGTTAGTACTCTCAAAAATGTGGGCAGAACTGTACTCCTAAGGAACAGATTATTTCTTGACCTTCAACAAAGAGCATAAGGAAAAGCCCTTGCTCTTTTAGAACTCAAATGACCAAGAATTTAAGGAATTAACCCCACATTTTAAAGATTCTTCCTTTTTTCCCAAGTTATGAGCTCTGTAAATGTTAATTCTCAATATGAGTCTGAGCTTTACCTGCATACTCTCATTTTATTTAATCTCAATAAGTCAAGGGAATATTTGCCTAAGCAGAGTAAAGAATCCCAAGGGAAGAGCAAGCAGGGTTGAGGTATGTGAAAGTAATAGGAGGAGAAGGGAGTACAGCATTTGGGATACATTTTTTTTTTGTTATTAGTTATATTTTCACTATCAAGTAGAAATAGTATATTTAGAAATTCCATGAAGAGCCTGTGTCTCTTTATTTAAACTTCATACTCTTAAATAAATTAATGTTGAGAATACCAGGCTCTCCAAGAGGAAAAAGGCAGGACTGCAGCCACATTAAAAAAGAAACATTATTTAGATGAAGCTTTTGGTATTCATGAAGTGTATTGTCCCCTGCTACAGAACCCTATCCCGTAAAGGAAAGCAGTCTTAAAAGTGTCCCTTCAGATGCAGAGGGAACAGTAGTTTGTTGCCAAGTCTTCGCATTCATCTACTGATTAAGTTTAACATTTGTTTTTCAAAGGGAAAGAAAAATGTGAGAGGCAAAGGTTTTCCGTTTTTTTTTCTCCCCCCTGCCTGAAAGTTTTCTGTCTTTCAAAGCTGAGTCACAAGAGAAAGGAGCATTATAAATTGTCCTGTCTAGTTAGTGGCATCACCTGTGTTCTCTGCTCCATTATTCTTTCCAGCTGTGCCTCTGGTTCCTTGCATATCTTTTGTAGTGCTTTAATTCTTCTGAGTTCCATGGTCTGCTATTCTTTGTGTTACATGCTTCGTCCTTTCAGAATGTTTTTTCTCACCCTCCCTGTATCACTACTATCTGATGTGTTATCCATTGCCAAAACACGTGGTGTCTGCATCTGCTCTGACAACAGCAGGTTGAATTCAAGCAAGATACCATACCCTTATGGGAACATGAAGGCTGTGATAAATTTGCCACTTGAAATTTGTGCGTGAAACAGCATGAAAAGGAAGTTAGCAGAATGCCATCTCAGAACTGAACATCTTTCACAGCCCCAGTAAAATTGCAAACTAAAGTGTTAACTATGTTTAACAAGTAATTAACTTCTGTATGATTACCTGTCTTTAAGGATTAAATGTGCCATGTTTTAAACTTCTGTATGATTACCTGTCTTTAAGGATTAAATGTGCCATGTTTTAAATTGGGAAAAGTTAAAAAATTCCAAAATTGTCTACTTTCAAATCCAAATTTCCAGTTGCTTTAACTGTTGTATTTGTTATAATTATTAACAAAACCCCATATTTGCAGTTTCAGAAAACAGCACATGCATCAGTATTTCCTAGTATCAATCCTGTATTAGCAATATATTCCTGTTTGTGGAAAAAACGTGATACTTGTTCTTGAGTTTGCAGGTGTGCTATTTTTAGTGCCTTAAACTAATATACTTCTAAAAAAACCCTGAGAACTTAACATGGTTATGCTAATAAGGCATTGATTAAACCCTCCCACAATTCTCTTTAATGATTTTTCTATTGATTTTTATTTGGTTACCAACACTTAGGCTGGTTTTGTGTTGGAATTCTGCTTTTTTGGATTTACTAATATCTGTATTTTTCTAAGAGCTTGTCTGCCCTGGCTTGACTGTATTATGTAATGAAAAAAATGTTATAGCAAATGTTCATGTATTATGAATGGTGTGCTGTCAAATGTTATGTAAATACCTGAGGGCTCAATATACTTTCTGCAGATATTAGGAATCTGTACATATTTTTAAAAAATTTTTAAAAAAGACCTGTTTTTCCTTTGTGAACAGCTGGTCAGTTAGCTGTTTAAAGCTGTTTTCCCCCCCCCTTTTTTTTGAAAAAGAACCTCTTGAGAATGGGTCACAACAAATAGTAAGAAGGAATTTAGTAAGCAGACATTGCAAAGATCATAATATGTTACCGATAGGATCAAACAGTCCTTCTACGTGTTTAGTTTTTAAGACTTCTCTCAAGGTAAGGCCCTCTGGCAGTGGTATCAGATTTGTTTAGTTGCTCAGTATGAAGGCAGTTTCAGGAGGCTTCCTGTATGGATTACAGCTATTGGCTCTCGAATAACATTAGAATAAATGCAATATATGTAAGTCATTTTACCCTATAGCAGATGGGTGCTTAAGTCTGTGAGAGAAGATCAATGGAACCATTTAGCTTTTCGTGTTTTTTCAGTGTAGAAAGACAGTCTGTTCCAAATCAAGAGAGGAGTCTGCTAAGAATATTTAGGTTTCATTGAAATAAAGCACAGTTCACATCAAAAGAAGATGTGCTATTTCAAATTCATAACAATTGACTATTAGTCTGTTTTTAATATTTTTCTTTGGCATGTAATCCCATTTAATTAGATTCTACTCTCTCTGTTGTTTCAAGATTCCATAAACTGGAGTCTTATATACCAGCTGCTAAAGCAGGAGTTACTGTCTAAATGATATTCACAATGAGTATTTGGAAGGTTTACAATTATACCCTTGCTAATAAATTGTGCTATTTTCCCCAACAGTTTTAAGTGCTAATCTTCAGAAGGCATTTTAAAATTAGCTAAAAATCTGTCAAGAGATTTACAAAAATGGTTAGCATGAAGATAATTATGTCACAGTCCTTGGACTCCATCTCTGATTGTGTGCATAAATCAGAAAATGTCAGCTGTGTTTTCCCTTAATAATTATCCTTGCAGCAATATATTACAGTTTAGATTACTACTATAGTGTTGCTTTAGGTTTATAAAACACAAGTTTGTTATCTCTGAAGTTTTCTGCTGATGAAATAAATCACATTTCTGGAATAAGTGATTATTCCAGATATAAGTGTGAACATTTTACATATATCAATAAGAAGATCAATATGAAAATCAGCTTTCTATGCTTTTTTACACAATCCCTCAAAAGTAGTCAGCTTTTTTGTTACAACTTTGTTAAAGGAGGTCACTTCTACGGTATGGCCAACACTTTCAAAAGAGCTGGCTATGGTCACCGTTATAGCATGTGTGGAACGTGAAGTTATAAGGTCTTTTTGTACCAAAATTTGAGAATCTTCTGGCTGAATCTGTCCCGGATATAGGCATTAGCAGTAAATTTTGTAGGTCCCCAACAGGTTTGGTAATCTGTTACTGGAATTCATTAAACTTAATGGGTTAAAATATCAGAGTGAGCTAGTAAATCCTTCAGAATTTTGACCAGGTTGTCTTATTTTAGTGACTCAGAAATCTAGATACAAATACACTTAATAAATTAAATTTTTATTCATAAACAGTAGGAAATTGACACAACATACTCTAGTATTATAAAGAAGAAAACAGGTAAATTAATTTGTTTCAGCATTAGCAGTAATAGTCAATATTCGCTGAATAGGTGAGAGCTGTTCTGTCTTTCAATTGCTGTACATTCCTTGTGTTTAATACACAGAATGTTTGACATTAAAAATGTGGGATTTATTCAAGCTTTCTAAGAAAATGTCTAAAACCCTGCAGAAGCAATGAATTCTAAGAATTCAGCAATCCTTGCACTAACCTTAAAAACCTTTCTGACAGAAGAGAGATGGTATTTCAAGTAGGGCTTTTAATTTGGCAGTGTATCCATGAGGATAAGAGATCTACTCAACTTCAGTGGTGCAGGCTACCCTAGGTCTTACACTGTTGGCAGTACAAAAGATTGTATTTTTCAGCTATCTCAAAATGTGTGCAGAGACATTATCTGTAATTTTGAACATCTTCTGTGAAGTATTTCAGGATAGATTTAAAGTAGCAGGATATGACTTAGTGTGCTCCCACTCTTGTTTTGATGCTTGGAAGATTTACGGTTGATTTCAGTGGGAGTGGGCTCATATTTAGCCCTCCTGTATCACAGAATGGGCAAGTTTGAGTTATGGTTTTTTCAAGACTGACTCTTACTCCTGTTGTGGCAGAGCAGAGGCTGCGGTGCTTTTCTTATTTAGGGAGATCCTCAGTGGTGACACCAGGAAAAAACTGCTGTTGGTTTCTGAGCTACTTCTGCAAAGTCCTTCATTTAACTCGAGGGGCCAAATGAAGAATTGCTTTTCCAAGACGTCAGCAAAGATGGCTTTTTCATCCAAGACAAAAACATATGCAAGAAAGCTAAGCTGATGAATTTTGAGTGATGGATTTTAGAAAGTGTGACTTCACTTTTGCCAGAACATCCTAGTTTTTTAATTTGAAACGCAATGGTTTCTTTATTTCTATTCTTACTTGAGCTAGATGGTTACTTCAACCAGTGTCAGAGTACTTTGGACTTGTCACTTAAAATAACCGAAAATACAGAACTGTGAGCACATAGTCTTTGCTCCTAGAGCTTTCACTTTATTTTACTAACAAAAATAAATTGTAGCAGGAAAAGGTGATATTTTTGTGGTTATGAGGGGAAAAGCTTTTCAACTTGTTCATTAATCTTTCTTCTTATCTTCATACACTCATTATTCATATTTCTCATTTCTGGTTATGCATTTTCCCGTATGCTGTGTGTGATGCCACAGATAGTTGTGGATATCCAGTCTACATCTCCATTTTTAACTAGCTGTCGTGAAGCTTAAAATCGGAAATGATAAATAAGACATTTATTTATACATAAAATATAAATACTTGCTTCCTGTTCTTGCTTTTATGTACACTAAAAAAGTTCCAAGTATTTATCCTAGAATCCTATAAGAAGCAGTATTTAGACTTATGTGGCTTTTTTCCACATAATGGTATTTTGACTTATGATGACCATGTCCCTAATTGCAACTCTATACTTATTTTTCCTCCCAAACTTCTCAAGGGTGATATTTAATTAAGTATCATGCAGAACTATAGATCTGCCAACAGCGATAACATATAGACTGCTATATAATTATTGAATCATAGAGTTAAAACTTCTAGACTGTATCTATACCCACAAAAAATCACTTGGCAGTGAGCCACCAGAAGCAATTTTTTCACTGCTTGCATTTTGATTTTTTTTACTTTAGCTGCTGCTCAAAATGAAACACCTTGGACTTGAATTGCTCATTAAATCTGTGAAGTAATATGGGCCAAAATACACTGTCCTATGCAATATGCTTCTACACAGGAATTATTTGGTAGCATGGGTAATAGAATAAGCTCAATTTTTGCTACTGATTTAATGCTTCAGAATGTAAAACTCACCCTGGTCATGGTCTACTGAAGTTTCCTCATTTCCCAGACATTTTTCAGAGTGTCCTCATGCTTACAATTTCATTGGTATAGGTTGGTAGCCTTTCTTAGAAACCGATATCCTTTTGGATGATCTGCAAGAATAGTGTGTGAGCTGACACTCAGACACATGAAGTGCCATCTGTGCACCTGTAGCTCTGCCTGTATTTGGTGTTTCAGACACCCTTTTCTCCTTCTCTGAGAGGATCAACCACGTTTGCATGAGTGGAGAAGCGGGGGGTATGAGCAGCATTTGCTTCCTCTCCTGTTCAGTCCTGTGAGGTCATTTTCCTTCATGAGTTTGCTTCTGGCTCAGGTTTTAGCTCATTTTCTCCTAATGACTCTATGGTTTTCTTTCCAACTACTGTACCTTGCATGAGAGCTATTTGGCTGAAAGTAGCTGAGAAAGATACTGTCCAGAAACAATTCTCAGAAATGGTAGAAGTAAGTTCATCTTCTTAACAAGTGAATTGGTACAGGATCTATTCTTTGAGTCTGTAATTTTTTTTGTTTGTTTTGTTTTTTGTTATGGGTTATCTCTTCATTCAACTATACATTGAGTGTATAGTTGAGATGGAGTATTTTGTGTGTAAGGCAAATGATCACAGCATTTTCTTTAGATATGGGCCACCTTTGTTGTCCTTCAGCCAATTAACACAGGGTGGTCTATATAGGCAAAGACATAGCAACTGAACTTCCTCATTTCAGTCTTTTCTACATGGATAGGACCAGTTATTTTAACTTGTACAATCTCAAGACAAGTTAGAGGAATTTGATAAAAATCTGTGTGCTTTGGATTGTCTGTCATTTTTATGTGCTTTATATCACAAGTTCAAGAATGAATTGTGTGGTGCTCAGATTTTCTGAATTTTCTGTCCTGAGGTGCTGGTGATACAGGATTGTTAAAACATTGGCTCTTGGAGCAATATTCCAAATTATGTTTCCTTTGGCTTCTGTTTTCCTGGAGAATGGGAGGATTAATTTTGCTTGCACAAGTACTTGCATCTTAATATTGATGAATCAAGAATCCTTCATTAATTGATATTGTTGATTTGGATTTCAATTATATACTTTAAATGACTGGCCTGCCTCTATGTGTGCTTGGAGCTGAAGGTCAGTGTATGCTGATCTGAATAATGGAACACTTCATTGTACAGCTTCAATATCTTTCTTTTGCAATCCCTTTCACTCTTTGAGCATGATTTTGCTATGAAAAGGACAACTCATTGTAATATAAACAAACAAACAAAAAATCACATTAACTGTGAGAAAAGATTTACTGTGACGTGTAGCTTTTTACAAAGGAAAAAAAATATGTCAAAAGATCCAAATATGTGTAGCCTCTCTGTTAATTTTTCTGCTCAGAAATGTATTGTTAAACCATTAAAACTTTGTATTAAAAGGTCTATAATCTTATCTAAAATAATGATAGTTTAAATGTTAATTGGACAAACTAAAATATCTTGCTAGGTCATTTACAAGAATCAAATAATTTCCTTTTCAGTAATGCTTTTGTAGCCTCAGATTGAATGTAATTATAAAACTAAAGAATCAATGCAAAAAAGAAAAAACAATAGGTAACTCTTATTGTGTTTATTATAACTAGTTTTAAGATGTGATCTTAAAAATTAA